>OU612044.1:43790958-44042302 GCA_914767935.1 Coremacera marginata | reverse complement strand
TATTCATATTCATATTCATATTCATATTCATTAATCATATTCATATTCATATTCATATTCATATTCATATTCATATTCATATTCATATTCATATTCATATTCATATTCATATTCATATTCATATTCATATTCATATTCATATTCATATTCATATTCATATTCATATTCATATTCATATTCATATTCATATTCATATTCATATTCATATTCATATTCATATTCATTTCATATTCATATTCATATTCATATTCATATTCATATTCATATTCATATTCATATTCATATTCATATTCATATTCATATTCATATTCATATTCATATTCATATTCATAATTCATATTCATATTCATATTCATATTCATATTCATATTCATATTCATATTCATATTCATATTCATATTCATATTCATATTCATATTCATATTCATATTCATATTCATATTCATATTCATATTCATATTCATATCATATTCATATTAATATTCTATTCATATTCATATTCATATTCATATTCATATTCATATTCATATTCATATTCATATTCATATTCATATTCATATTCATATTCATATTCATATTCATATTCATATTCATATTCATATTCATATTCATATTCATATTCATATCATATTCATATTCATATTCATATTCATATTCATATTCATATTCATATTCATATTCATATTCATATTCATATTCATATTCATATTCATATTCATATTCATATTCATATTCATATTCATATTCATATTCATATTCATATTCATATTCATATTCATATTCATATTCATATTCATATTCATATTCATATTCATATTCATATTCATATTCATATTCATATTCATATTCATATTCATATTCATATTCATATTCATATTCATATTCATATTCATATTCATATTCATATTCATATTCATATTCATATTCATATTCATATTCATATTCATATTCATATTCATATTCATATTCATATTCATATTCATATTCATATTCATATTCATATTCATATTCATATTCATATTCATATTCATATTCATATTCATATTCATATTCATATTCATATTCATATTCATATTCATATTCATATTCATATTCATATCATTCATATTCATATTCATATTCATATTCATATTCATATTCATATTCATATTCATATTCATATTTCATATTCATATTCATATTCATATTCATATTCATATTCATATTCATATTCATATTCATATTCATATTCATATTCATATTCATATTCATATTCATATTCATATTCATATTCATATTCATATTCATATTCATATTCATATTCATATTCATATTCATATTCATATTCATATTCATATTCATATTCATATTCATATTCATATTCATATTCATATTCATATTCATATTCATATTCATATTCATATTCATATTCATATTCATATTCATATTCATATTCATATTCATATTCATATTTCATATTCATATTCATATTCATATCATATTCATATTCATATTCATATTCATATTCATATTCATATTCATATTCATATTCATATTCATATTCATATTCATATTCATATTCATATTCATATTCATATTCATATTCATATTCATATTCATATTCATATCATTTCATATTCATATTCATATTCATATTCATATTCATATTTCATATTCATATTCATATTCATATTCATATTCATATTCATATTCATATTCATATTCATATTCATATTCATATTCATATTCATATTCATATTCATATTCATATTCATATTCATATTCATATTCATATTCATATTCATATTCATATTCATATTCATATTCATATTCATATTCATATTCATATTCATATTCATATTCATATTCATATTCATATTCATATTCATATTCATATTCATATTCATATTCATATTCATATTCATATTCATATTCATATTCATATTCATATTCATATTCATATTCATATTCATATTCATATTCATATTCATATTCATATTCATATTCATATTCATATTCATATTCATATTCATATTCATATTCATATATTCATATTCAATTCATATTCATATTCATATTCATATTCATATTCATATTCATATTCATATTCATATTCATATTCTATTCATATTCATATATTCATATTCATATTCATATTCATATTCATATTCATATTCATATTCATATTCATATTCATATTCATATTCATATTCATTATTCATATTCATATTCATATTCATATTCATATTCATATTCATATTCATATTCATATTCATATTCATATTCATATTCATATTCATATTCATATTCATATTCATATTCATATTCATATTCATATTCATATTCATATTCATATTCATATTCATATTCATATTCATATTCATATTCATATTCATATTCATATTCATATTCATATTCATATTCATATTCATATTCATATTCATATTCATATTCATATTCATATTCATATTCATATTCATATTCATATTCATATTCATATTCATATTCATATTCATATTCATATTCATATTCATATTCATATTCATATTCATATTCATATTCATATTCATATTCATATTCATATTCATATTCATAATTCATATTCATATTCATATTCATATTCATATTCATATTCATATTCATATTCATATTCATATTTCATATTCATATTCATATTCATATTCATAATTCATATTCATATTCATATTCATATTCATATTCATATTCATATTCATATTCATATTCATATAATATTCATATTCATATTCATATTCATATTCATATTCATATTCATATTCATATTCATATTCAATATTCATATTCATATTCATATTCATATTCATATTCATATTCATATTCATATTCATATTCATATTCATATTCATATTCATATTCATATTCATATTCATATTCATATTCATATTCATATTCATATTCATATTCATATTCATATTCATATTCATATTCATATTCATATTCATATTCATATTCATATTCATATTCATATTCATATTCATATTCATATTCATTCATATTCATATTCATATTCATATTCATATTCATATTCATATTCATATTCATATTCATATTCATATTCATATTCATATTCATATTCATATTCATATTCATCATATTCATATTCATATTCATATTCATATTCATATTCATATTCATATTCATATTCATATTCATTCATATTCATATTCATATTCATATTCATATTCATATTCATATTCATATTCATATTCATATTCATATTCATATTCATATTCATATTCATATTCATATTCATATTCATATTCATATTCATATTCATATTCATATTCATATTCATATTCATATTCATATTCATATTCATATTCATATTCATATTCATATTCATATTCATTCATATTCATATTCATATTCATATTCATATTCATATTCATATTCATATTCATATTCATATTCATATTCATATTCATATTCATATCATATTCATATTCATATTCATATTCATATTCATATTCATATTCATATTCATATTCTATCATATTCATATTCATATTCATATTCATATTCATATTCATATTCATATTCATATCATATTCATATTCATATTCATATTCATATTCATATTCATATTCATATTCATATTCATATTCATATTCATATTCATATTCATATTCATATTCATATTCATTTCATATTCATATTCATATTCATATTCATATTCATATTCATATTCATATTCATATTCATATTCATATTCATATTCATATTCATATTCATATTCATATTCATATTCATATTCATATTCATATTCATATTCATATTCATATTCATATTCATATTCATATTCATATTCATATTCATATTCATATTCATATTCATATTCATATTCATATTCATATTCATATTCATATTCATATTCATATTCATATTCATATTCATATTCATATTCATATTCAATTCATATTCATATTCATATTCATATTCATATTCATATTCATATTCATATTCATATTCATATTCATATTCATATTTATATTCATATTCATATTCATATTTATATTCATATTCATATTCATACTCATATTCATATTCATATTCATATTCATATTCATATTTATATTCATTATTCATATTCATATTCATATTCATATTCATATTCATATTCATATTCATATTCATATTCATATTCATATTCATATTCATATTCATATTCATATTCATATTCATATTCATATTCATATTCATATTCATATTCATATTCATATTCATATTCATATTCATATTCATATTCATATTCATATTCATATTCATATTCATATTCATATTCATATTCATATTCATATTCATATTCATATTCATATTCATATTCATATTCATATTCATATTCATATTCATATTCATATTCATATTCATATTCATATTCATATTCATATTCATATTCATATTCATATTCATATTCATATTCATATTCATATTCATATTCATATTCATATTCATATTCATATTCATATTCATATTCATATTCATATTCATATTCATATTCATATTCATATTTCATATTCATATTCATATTCATATTCATATTCATATTCATATTCATATTCATATTCATATTCATATATTCATATACATATTCATATTCATATTCATATTCATATTCATATTCATATTCATATTCATATTCATATTCATATTCATATTCATATTCATATTCATATTCATATTCAATATTCATATTCATATTCATATTCATATTCATATTCATATTCATATTCATATTCATATCATATTCATATTCATATTCATATTCATATTCATATTCATATTCATATTCATATTCATATTCATATTCAGATTCGTATTCATATTCATTAGATGAAATCTTCTTATTCGTACACTTGGGGGTAAATATGAAGAAGGATATTAATAGGATCAGAAATCTGAAATTTTTAATCGGTTTATGAACATGCGCCAGAGCGAACTCTAATGGTTTTGTTTTATTTACAAATATGAGGTTTACGGCTATTTAAATTGTTATTACGCAAAAGACGTCAAACTATTTTTGTGGATATCGAGTGGTTTATCATTGATGCTTCTTTTGACGACAATTTCGGGGTACCTGTTTTGGGATTGGAGGTAACTTTACGGACAATAAAGCGCTCTTTTTCTGCTTCTACAAGATTATTTTATAGTTTTTCTTCGTATCTATCTACTTGTTTATTATCTTCTACCGTAGATACCGTAGAATGTGTTCTCCCAACAACTTCTATAATTTCCCGATATGATTTTCCATCACAGCACAGTGTAATAATAAGTCTTAGAGTGGAAATATCTGTTTGTTTTCGTCTGCAATCGATTTTTGTAATATCTCAAAAAAACAGAGTTAAACTGCGCAATCACATTACAAGCTGTGTCTGCTATGGTAGTTTCAAAAATTTTTCTCAATAGGGTTTTCACATAGTCCAACAAATTGGATGACACGTTGTGCAATAAGTTGGATGGCAAAATTTGATTAAGCGTTCGGACGATCCAACTTGTGAAACAACATCATTTGCAAACTCTCAAGCGAAACTTCGGCGAAATGAAATAAAATATTTTTGGCTGTTTTTATAACTGCCAATATTTTTACTTTATTTTCGTTTGCTTCAAATTTTCATATTTCAGAAAAACTTTTTTCTCAATTCAAATTCAATGTTTGGAATAACCGGTGCGATGTTTACCGTGAATGAATGAAAGAATGAAAAAATGCGGCGAGTTAGACCAACATGCTTTCGCATGGTCCATTTTCTTGGACGATCGCCAGAAAAATCAAAATTTTTTTTATTTTCATCAACGTGTTGGACCGACTGTCATTTTGATGCACGGTACTACTTGTCATTCAACATGCCATGTTGGTCCAATTTGTTGCACCATGCGAAAGCCCCTAATGGCGGAAACGATCCACAAAGTAGACGCAAGCAATATAGGGATGAATGCTCAAGTTTGTGTCCAGTGTTGCCGGAGTTAACTTTTTTTTAGCCAGAACACAAAATAAAAATTGCCAAAATATAAAAAAAATAGCCAAAATATTTATTCATGCATTTAAAAAACGAATAACTTCTATGCTGATTTTCTTAACTTTGCTTAAGTTCCTTAACTTCTTTCATTTTCACTATTTGCATTTTATGACAAAAGCCATTATTGTTGCCTACTTTTTAATGACAAGGGATTTGAGTTGCCACATGTCGAATTATTGTATATTCGGCTGTGTTCAAAATTGCAACTAATTCAGCAACAGTTCTCAAAAAAAAACTGTCGAGACTGGTCTCACTACAAATGTCAAAGAAAGTCGGCTTAGTGAGGTCAGTGTAGAAAGGACGTAAATGAGTTGCAATTTTGAACACAAGCTTATTGCGTTGTACTGCACGATTCATTCATTTTCCATACTGCACGATGGAAAATTCACCATCTCAAAAAAGTTTTACATCATTTAGGTTAGGACAAAAAATTCTTTTTTCGCCAAAATAAAAAAAAAAAACCGAATAAAAAGTAGCCGGATGAAAACTAAAATCGCCAAGTAGCCAAAAATTGACCGCTGAAAAGAAAAAAACCAATTTCGGCTATATATAGCCAAAACGGCAACAATGTCATTGAAAAAGGGCTTTTTGTAGTTTTTCTACAAAAAAGTTTGTATTATTTATTTTTCTTAATGGTGCAAATCAAATATACTAACTAAAATATGTTAATTAGGATAAAGGTTAACAAATTAATTTGAAAACTGGTTTTAATACTGTTAAAACGAAAGCTTTTAAAGCTTTTAATGGTGTATGCTCAATTTTGTGAGCAACTGTATATTGGATGTTGCATTAAATTTAAAATACTACCACCTAAATTCGAACAAAAACTTTAAAATTAAGTTTCTTATTATTGGGAATAGTTTATACAGTACATGCTACTCAGATATATTTGCTTTCAACACCATTAACAGGCGTTTTAACTTAAGGAGCTTTAGAAGCGCTGTTAGCGCAGCTACGAGCTTTCATTTTAATTTGAATACCTTTCGAACATAAGCTAATAAACAGTTCTTTAACACACATTTGCGCATAAAAGTCTTAAAGTTTCGGCCTAATAAAGAAAAAACTCTTAAACTCTAAGAGCTCCGAACTTATTCCATTGAAAATATGCCGAAAAGTTTTCCCACCTTAAATCTTAAGGCTACAAATGATTTAAGAAAATTCCTACGTTTAGAGCTGAAGTACTTTGAAAAAACAAATATCAAGCTTAATCAAGCCCAAAATCCTTTAAACTGAACACACACTTGCATACCGTAAACTGTCCATAGAAACGCCCACTTCAAGCTACGGCACACAGCCAGACAAAGCAGCATTGAGCATCACATGCTAGGATATTTAAAATCACATTTATTGGCAAAGAAATAAGTTTTACTTGAACAACCAAAGCGTTTATATAATACTTACACACACATAGAGACCAAGACAGAGAGACAGACAACCACTTCATCTAACCTTTTAGAGCACTTTTATTTATTTTTTCAAACGTTACAAAATATTAAGCTTGCAGCAAAGCTTGCAAAAATTCACACAGAACTTTTTTACATAAAGCATTGAGACAAAGGATCAACAAGGACATGGTAAAGCATAGACACACACACACACATATGCTAAAACATTCAAACGCATGCCAAAGATACCAAAGCAACAATTTAAATTGTTGAGCCTTGTTATGCAGTAAACAAAAACAACAAATGTAGCAGAAAACAATAAGAAGAAAAAAAAACTCGAAATAAATCGAAAATAACATAAACAGCTAAGGATAAGAAAGCAAAATGTTGTACATGGAATTTTTTCCCAAATAACAACAAGCCGACAAGCACACGTACCCTTTATACAGCTCACATACCTACACAGAGCAACGTAACAATGCGTTAAAGTTTCGGTTTGATTTGAACCGCACACATTCAACAACTCTTTAGCTCGATCTAATCTCAAAGATTTCAAATCTAATTTGGTTTTTATGCCAACTTCTGCCTCTGCTTGTTACAGTTGCCACTGTGACCCATTTTGTTGTTATTTTTGTTGAAATTGTTGTTGTTGACTTTCTGCTAGTTCTACTTCGGAGGATTTTAAAGAAGTTTGTTTTTTTTCTTCTTGCGTCTGTCTTACTTTATAAGGTTAAAAGTTGAACTCACTCATGCTGCTGAAATATATTTAGTATGCTACATGCATTATGGCCAAAAAACTTTTAACGTTTTGCCGACTAAGAAGTAATGAGAATCATTCAAGGACATATTGGCTCTATGTAGGTAAGCTTGAATGTATATATTTGTTATACATATAAAGCATATGTTTGAGTAACCCAAAACAGAAAGATGTTGTTCTTAAAGGATACTCATATGCTAAACACAGATAAGACATAAAAAAGCAAGTTTATGTGTGGATAATAGGCCTACTTTGAAGTGCTTAGATTTTGGTAGAAATAAGCAGTTCAAATGTGGGCTTAGTTTTCATAGATTGAAATAAGAGGAACAGGTTTAAGTTCACAAAAATGCAAGAGTTTTGAAGGTAAAACTTTTGCTTTGTTAAGACCGTAAGCTAAGATAGAAATGTTGTTTCACCACCAAAAAGTCGACAGCATTGACTTAATAAAGGTGGAATTTCATTTTGATTTATTGTTTGTAGAAAGAACTTCTTGTTGTAGAAAGCAAAATCATTATAAGCTCATAATGATTGAAAATAAAGTTGTTTGAAAGTTTTTCTTTTGTTAAAAAGAATAAAAATAAAATTATTTATAAAATTATTTATATATTCATTAATTATTTCCATAAGATTTAACTGAGTTACAAGAGCAGGCTTGAAAAAATGCTAGGCCAAAAACTGTTAATCTTGACCATTTTTTTTTTGTATCTTATTATATATATAATAAAAAAAACTTCGGCACTTTGGAACACAACTTTTCAAATTTGCGAAAAAAATATTTTTTTTCTAATTTACATTTTTTTCTAGAGATGTAAGACTATGTAAGACTATGACTATGACTAAGACGTTGTACAACTATGCAAAAATTACTAATTTTTTGCAAACGAATGACACGATTTCTCGGAAGCCGTTCAATGATAATGGATAGACCTTGACTCATTTGTCGAGGTACATCGTCGTCTAGTGAACCAGCAATGTCACGTTATGTGTTAAACTTTTTTTATTCGGCATCAATTTAATCAAATAGTACCGATAATATGACACGCAAAATCGTGAAGCATTCAATATTTTCTTAACACTAATTTTAACAATACAGACATAACTAATGTAGTATCTTTGAAAATATTAGAATTCGTAATCAACAACAAGCATCTGTGGAATCACCATATAGATTTATTGTGTAAGTCATTAAACAATAGATTAAATATAATTAAATGCCTAAGCAACATTAAACTAGAATGTAACACCAATTTACTAAACGACATAGCACGTTCCATCATTCTTTAAAATATCGATTACGGCCTACCTATATTTAGCGCAACTACGAACAGAAACTTACAAAAAATCAAAAGCTTTTATCATGCTGCTGTTCATCTCGCATTGGGTGCGTTTCGATCTACACCCATCCTAAACACACTAACCGAATCCGGGCTACCAGAAATTGAAAACCGTTTACTCAATTAACAGGAAGAATTATTTTCAAAATAATCCACTCAGAGGGCTTCCAAATAAATGAAGTGCTTAAAAAACTGTTAAAAAGAAAAATTCACTCCTAAAAAGCCATCAGCATTGTACAGAGCTACAGATTTTGCAAACAACAACAACATAATCATTGCATTGGCTCAAAACACTAATCGAGCTCCATCTTGGCACCTCCGTTTCTCAAGTATTATATTGAAACTCCACAATTTTTCAAAAAATGAGACAAATTCTAAAAAGTTTATTCAAATGTTCTCAGAAATACGTAAAAAGTACAGAGACTGGAAAATGTTATACACTGATGGGCCTAAAAAACTCACGTCAACCGCTTTCAGCAATGTCCATGGTACTCTTCAATTTTCACTGCCGAATCTAAAGCCATTCTTTATGCGACCAAATGCGCTAAAAAATCAAAACAAAAAAAATCATATGCACAAACTCCTTATCCATCATTCATGCTGTCAATGCTGTCATTCATGCTGTAAAAAAGTCTGCTATAAAACTTCTATGGTTACCGAACATAAAGGTATTACGAGGAACACAGCTGCGGATGATGCAGCCAAGCTTGCAACAAAATCACCACTCATCACTATCTCCTCAGAAAACAAAAGTAGCATTGATAAAGCTGTAGACAATATACTCTCAGGACAGAGAGTTAACACCGTCGTATCAATATACCATTAGCCGGAAAAAAACAATAATCAACACCCACTTAAGATTGGAACACACCAGGTTAACACACCAACACTACTTTACACGTGAAACAGCACCACATTGTCGTTTTTGTCACACAGAACCGACAACCATTGGTCATTTGATTTGATTTGATACAAATGTCCCGAAGGAGAAAACATGAGATCTAGATATAACATACCGCCAATTCATCTATTCCTTACAACAGTTTCATCAACTAACATCAATAGTTTAATATTCCTTTTACTAAAGTGAAACATATATAATGATATATAAGACAATTAATTCGGTCTAGATAGCCGAAGGCCTTGGATGCTTGTTGCTAGGTTTTTAAGATTATAAAAATTGTTATTTTATTACCTTTCCAACATTCAATAAAAAAAAAGAAAACAAATTAAGCTCATCTGTCACTAGAGGAATGAGCAACAAAAAAAAAAAAAAAAAATATGAGTCAAAATTTATCAAAATCCATTGAGCGGTTCCTGAGAAATTGTGTCACTCGTTTTTAAAAAAGGCATTTTGAGAGCTACGCACTTGAAACAACTGAAATTTAAGGTACTGATATGTCAAATTAAATGAAACACATAAGAAACGTCCACAAAGCAACTTATTTTACTCTATATAAGAAAGATTATATATTGAAAACAACGAGTGCATTGTTTGCAGCTACAAAAGAAATGGAGCCAACGCCAAAAGAAATAGCTCCGACTCCATCGACGTTAGCTTTAAGTGTATCGAATATTTCACTTGCAGACGGACTATGTACAACATTTGAAAAATGTTGTAGAAAGAGTTCGATTAAAATTAAAGCGCCACACCCCATGTCTAGTTCCACCTACCTTTTTTGGACTACGGATTGCCCATTATTCCAAGAACTATGGGGACATTTTTTTTTAATTCGGACAAACCCTAAAGAAATTCAGTTAAAATTAAAGTTTCACGCCTCTTTCTAGTCCCGCCCTATTTTCTAGAAGAAAAGCTACTCATTACACCAAAAAATAACATTAAACTGCCACGCCCCCTGTCTGCTCTCGACTAGTTTTCTAAACTCATGACTGCTTATTCTGCTGAAGAATATATTTACAAAATTTGGATGGATTCATACTAATAGTGCAAGAGAATTTCGTTTAAGATTAAAATGCCACGCCCTCAGTTGAGTTTCGCTCAATTTTCTAGACAACTGGCTGGCATTGGCTGACTTGGTTGAATTCAGGAAAACGGTGTAGAAGGAGTTAGATTAAAATTAAAGTGACACGCCCCCTATCTAATTGCGCCCACTTTTAAAAACTTCAGACTGTTCCTCATGCTAAATAATTGGAAAGAAATTGGCTTAAACCGGACTAACGGTGTAGAGGCAGTTCGATTAGAATTAAATTGAAACGCCTCTTTGTCCAATCCCAATCACTTTTGTAGGATAAAACTGATCATTATACTTAAGAATATATGTGCGAAATTTGGTTGAAATTGTACAAACGGTGTAGATGACCTTAAATGAAATATGAAGTGCCACGCCCCCTATGTAGTACAGCCCAATTTTATAAACTTAAGAAAAATTACCAAGGATTATATGTATGTGCAAAATTTGGGAAAGATACACGGTGTAGAAGAAGTTCGATTAAAAGAAAAATGCCAAGCCCCTTTCCATAGTTTTAAGACTTCAAATTATACCGAAGAATATATGTGCAAAATTTGGTATAGGTCGAACACACGATGTGAGTGGAATTTAGGTACATATAGGCACATATAAGGTTTTTCTATTTTGATGACGTCACTTTGAATGAAAGGTGGGTGGAGTTTTTATTAGATTTTTCCAAATTTAATAGTGGGGGCTTGTATTTAATATCACAGCTTATGTGCAAAATTTTTAAGATATTTTACTTTTAAAACAAAATCGCTTTGTATGGGAGGTAGGCGTAGTTTTCATTCGATTTTTCCAAATATCATAGTAATGTTTTTTAGTAATCATTGAAGCTTTGCATACTCAAAATATCATAGTGATAGCTTATAGTTAATATTGAAGCTTGTGCGTAAAATTTCAAGACATTTCTTTAATTTTTGTGGATTTTTAAGGGATTTAAGAGAGCGGTCAAAATAAAGTCACTCTGTATGAAAATTAGACGTTGTTTCCATCCGGTTTGGCTCATTCTCGAACTTGATATTTATTTATTTATTCTTTAAAAAGAAGCTTACACAATATCGTGTCCACAGACGGAGATACAGACGGACAGACGGAAATCGACTCAGGTGCTGATGCTGATAAAAAATATATACACTTTTCTGTATCAGATACGCCTACTTATTGGCATTACAAACGGAATGACAAAATTAATATACCCCTTACGCAGAACTCGTTAGGGTATAAAAATAAGCGGATAGAATCATGAGCAACATATATAAATTAACATAAATAAGTTTCCTGTTTGATCGAAATATGTCATTGCATTTACTTTAAAGCATAGAACTTTGTTGAGTTTCACGTTTCAAGTTTCAATGACAGCTGTGAAACAAACAAAATACATATCAACACATTTCCGTCTGAATAATACTGCACACCGCTACGTGAAACTCACGCAGCATGCTTCAACGCAATATTTTTTCATGACAATTTAATTAAACTGTATATTTATTTTGAAGTGAAAGTGACAGATGTCGTTAATAATTTTTCACTTTCTTTATATTTTGAAATTATTTGAAGATTATTTCTTTTTTCTAAATATCTACAAAAAGTTTGCAAGCAACAAATATATGAATGTTATGATCGAAATTTTCCGCAACCGATTAGAATTGCTTCTTAGTCGTGCATTAAACAAAAATGAATTAAATTTAAATAAACACAAGTTAAAGATACCTAAGGTTATAAATTGGTGTACATAACATTAGGTACGTTGATTATAATGGTGTTGAATAAAAAAGGCCGCTCTTCTGCCCTTTGCCCGAGTTTTTAACCACTCTCCACACTTTATCCCCAATAAGAAGAGATGTCTTAAGCCAAAGAAACACTCATGGTTCAATGAGACTTGCAGGATCGTAGTTAGATCCAAAGAGGAAGCCTTTCAGAATTGGTGTCGTGATATGAATGCAGATACTAAACTACTTCGATTCGAAATCTTTTGAAAGATGACCAAATCTTCACTGACTCGGTTGATAAAGCGAACCACACAAATTGAGAAGACTAATTTTAGATTTTTTTTTTTAATATGTTACTGAAACATTTCTAAACTTAAATTAAAAAGAAATGAACAAAAATTACAGCATGAAAAAATGATTTAATTCCACTTTCAAAACACTGAGCTACGGTCTAAGCCAATAGATTATCAGTCAAGAGTTCTGAGGTTCGAATCCGGTCTCAAGACAGATTTTTTATTTTTTTCTGTTATCGATTTTTTTTACAATAAAAAGTTAAAAAAAAAAGTTTTTTATGATAAAAAATTTTAAATGTTATTGTAATTACAAATTCATTATTATTAGCAAATAGTATCAGTCGCTCAGACAAGTTTCTTTTTAATTTTTTTTTTTTTTTTTATAAATAAAAACGTGTGATGACCAATTTGTTTTTTTTTTTTTATGGAAAGTGTTTTTTATTTAATTCAGGCATTCCTAATTTTATTGTCATCACAAATTGAAACTTTGTTCATCTTAAAAAAAGAAGTCTAAGGTTGAGTAAAAATCTTCTTGAATACTTTCTAATAATGTCTCCTTGAATAAAGCTTAATGTAAAGAATTACACTTTTATCAATTGATAAAATTTAGTATTTATCTTTCAATATATTTATAAAATTGAGCAAAAATTATTGAAAATGATGAAACTTATTCAAGTTGTCAATGATAAAAAAGCGAAGTAAATTTTCTTATCGAATAAAAAGTTACATGTATATTGTCAATACATATTACGCAGCCTCAAATTGAGATAAAATTTTATAAATTTATTTTGAATACTGGATAGAATTTCAAACCAAAAAAGTAACAATAAACAAACATTTTGCTTATCCATGCTGAAAATAAAGAAACTTGCCTAAATATGTCTTTAATATTTATATGAATAGTCTGAATAAAGTAAGTCAATACGTACATACAAACTTCTTTAACACACACATTGTATTTTATTTTTGCCCTTCCCTTTCTATGTTTATGTCAGAATATGAAAGTTTTTTTTTGTCATTCTTGTTGATGTTTTTAAACTTATTCTTCTTCTTCTTCTTCTTCTTCTTCTTCTTCTTCATTAGTAAATTGAATGTTTAACCCTGTATCTGTAAGTGAAGCATCAACGGCATACATGCACAGTTACTGACAGCACCAACAACAAAAACATCAACAACAACTGCCATAAAATAAAATTAACTTTAAGTTTTATTGTCGTTACTTGACAAAAGCTCAATACGCTGGCTTGAGCTTGCCTCCGAAAGGTAGGAAGCTATTAATTTTTATAATGCTGTCATGCCTACTTTTCGGCTACATGCATACATATACACACTATTTCTTTGTATGTCATATTTTGCCATTTTAGCAATTTTCATACATTGGCTTTATTAGTCGAATAAAAATGGATAAGATTTTATTTTTCAACATATTGTGCAATTTTAAAATGTTTTACTTTCTAGGCTTATACATATATATTTACACACGTAAAAGTTTATTTGATATTGTATGCTTAGGACTTCCTTTATATAGTACAGTATTACAATGAATTGCTTCAAACTGACGATAAAAATAAATTCAAAAAGATTTTACTCTATGTGAAATTTAATATTGAGTTTAAGATTTGGACTGTAAGCTATAATCACGCTCTCAATTATTTGTAAAAATATTTATTCACAATACTATGATCATGCAAAGTAATGATTAAATGGCTTCCAAGAATAACCAAATATTTTATTACACATTTGTTCATTCAATTTTGATGCAAGCAATATATAATTAAATCTTTTATTAACTAATCAACTAATGCGTTTGCTAATAACTTTTGTTACGCAGAAGCTGCTTAATTATTTTGCTAACAAAGCTAATTTTTCGGTTTGTATTCGTACTGTTGTTTTTGTTGTTGTGCTTGTTGTTGTAGTTGCCATTAACCAACTCTAATTATGGCCAGTATATTCAATACACACCAACATCTGCTAATGGTCAGATTTAGCCACGAGTATGCATGCATGTCTGTAAGTGTAGGTTCGAGTGTATTGGAGTGTGAGTCCTGCCTGTAATTAACATATGCCACCACAATATAATCCATAATGATTATCATCCTGGATTCTGAGCTGTGTTCTACGCTTCCTTCTGCTGTTCTGTCATTCTGCTGTTTACTGATTATGACTAACTGCCAACATTAACAACAACACGGTGGTACAAACAAAAACAAATCCAAACGCATGTCATAATGCGTATGTGTTATGCTGACTTAGTGTCTGGCAACTGTATTTGTGACATACACAAAGATGATTTAACAAAAACAAACGAAATAAACAAAAGAAAAAAAAAAATTGTGAATATCTGCTGATAGTCCGTATATATGTCCGTCTGATTGTTGGTTGGCCGTAATGTGAGCTAACTTTGTGTGCAGCACAACGTTGACATGCTCATTATTAATAAGCTTAATCAAAGGACATTCAAAATACACAGACGCAAAACACTCACACTCACACGAAAGCACTTAAATATTTATGCTTATAGCAAACATATGGTTTTAACAAAATTTATAAGCTTGTTAACTATATACAATGAACATTTGTGTTTGTGATTGTGTGTTAGTGTGTATGAATTTGCTTGTTTGAAAATAATATAAATAATATTCGAGCCGTTGCTGTAATATGCGATTGTGATGATTTTGAAAAGTTGTTTATGCATATCACACATACACTGAACCAAAAACGTACATAAAATCAATGAAAAAGCTCTTAGTTTCAATGAATAAATCATTAAATGTTCATATTTAAATAGTTCAATGAAACTTTTTTTCTTATGTTTAAGGACAAGTCTTACACCAATGAACTGTACACTAAAATTAAGAAACATTTTATTGAAACAATGCAAAGTATTCATTTATTTAAATGTACTTTTTTGTCCTTGCTTCGTACTTTTTCGTCAAGAGTCATTACTTCGAAGCAAAGAAAAAGTTGTTAGTTTTAAAGAACAGATTTATTAAACTTATGTTAAAAGCTCGTAAACTCAAGAAACATACACTTTTGGCTTATGGAAGAAAGTTCGTTGTCCCGAAGAAATTCTCCATTGAGTTAAAGAAAAACGTTCTAAAATTTAAGGAACTTATTCCATGTCCCAAAGAACTGATTGCATTGATTTGTAAATAAGATTTTGATGCATTGAAAATACAAAGTAATTTTTATTTTGCAACTACCTTTTTTTTGTAGAAAGAAGAAGAGATATTCATAAAAACTAGATATAAGAATTTATCTTTAACAACAACTTCAACAACTCATCAGCATTCTTCTGTGTTTTCTGCAGTCTATTTACTTTAGAAGCATCTTAACATCACATTCGGCAAAATCTATGTGGAATCATAAGTATTTTTCAAATCAATGATTTGTTTTTTATTTAATCAGTGCGTACTTTTGATGTATGAAAACTGAAATTAATGAATTATACAATGAAATCAATGCATTATATTCGCAACAACAAAAATAACAACAATAAGAGAAACAATGAACAGTACCTAACATTGAAAAGAAATGAAACTTATAGAAGTTGTTCTTTGAACCAAACAATTTGTTTTTTGATTTAATGAATTTGGTCCAATGAATAAATTCATTGATTTTAAGAACCATATTTGGTTCAGTGTACCCAGACATATTTTGTATTTAAAACTATAGAATTAAAAGGTGTCCGAATAGACAATTAGACAAGGCCTATTCATCACTGCTCCGGTGAGCACTTCTTCCTTATAGAAATAAGGCCTATTTTTTTCGCTAAGGCAGTACAACAGGAATGTTTCCCTACAAAGTGTGGTTCTGCTTATATTTCGAGATAATATAAAGTTAAGAGTTAAATATAGATATATCATTTTAAAAACACGGCTTTGATTGATATATCAAAAGATTTGGACTGAACATAATCGGATCTAATAAAAATAAAATTCGAAAATATAAAAAGTGTGGAAAAAAGTATTCTTGTATATGAAAGCGGAAGGGCTACAAAATCCATATAGAACCCTGTTAGTAGCACTTCGAACCTCTACCTTTGCCAACTGGGGTAGTAGATTCTGGAACGTACACACACACAAACACATCCACACAGCGATTCCAGTTCAGTATTCGCAGCTAAGTTTAACCGCAAATTTAATAGATGATTTGTATGCTAAATTATGTCAGCTAATATGTTAATGTATTGTTGTAAATTAAATTGTTGTTTTTGATGTTGTTGTTACTCTTGTTGCTGTAGTTGATAGCCTGACAATCACATATTTGCATACATGCAGATAATACCTTACATTGATGACATAGATAAAACACGTTATTAGAGCAATTAGCTGATTACTTATATACACGAAAGGTTTTAAATTAAATTTAATATTCTTGACTTTTGCAAAGAACCCCTTCAATGCGGCAGAAAACTGTGATATTACACATCGTATTAATTACATGTATGTTAGTTTAATAATTCACATTATATGGGTAAAAAGCAGTCAATAAAGTTTTTGACTTAGAGTGTTAATTGTACGAAATAAAGATTGAAGTACAAAGAAGAATAAACATTTAAAATTGCCAAGGAATTTTTTTAATTATTTTGAAAATTTACACTTTAATATAAAAAAACTAGTGTTTAACCATAGCTGTAATTCAATCAGAAGCTCTGAATAATAAGTTGCAGAATAGTTTGTCAAATGGTTGATATTGTTTCTGCAAACATTAACCTCTAATTTGCATAAAGTGTAATTTTTGCATATTTATGGGCGTGAAGAAATTTTTAGTATTCATTCTTCATTTTAAAATTTAAATCCTATTAAAATATTTAAAATGATGTGAAATTTTAAAACAGAATAAATTTTATAAAGAAAAGCTTTTTTGAAAATATTCAATTAAGGCTCATCTTTTAATTAGGTTCAATAAAAAATGTTGTCACACCAGTTAAAAAAAACTGAATAGAATAAATGATGACTACTATGGGAGTAGCCACGATATCATCCATGGGAGACAATTTTTTATATATGTAGGTATATAAATATACATTTTCTATGTCACTATTTTTTCTTTCCAGCTTTATTTTTCCCATTACTTATTTTTTTACAGAATAAATAAATTTGTGGACAAAATTAAAAAAAAAAGTTTAGATTTGAAAAATAGCTTTAAATGAAACAGCTGATTTAAGTGTTGGCAAACTATATTGCTTGATATTCGACAACTCCTGAGATGACATGATAATTTATCAGAGTGACAGACGATAAGGGCTATAAACATTAAATTGAATCATTTTTATTTAAATTTAACTTTCCTCAAATCAAATTCAACCTTTTACACCTCAAATTAACTCTTTACATTTCAAATCCAACTTTTTGCAAGTTAATTTAAATTCTTTACATTTTAAATTCAACTTTTTAAACATCAAATTGAACCTTAGCAAAAAAAAAGGTAAAGGTTTTTATTATTCCTTCCACATATTATACTAAAATATTACATATTTTTAGTTTGCAAAAGTTGCAACGAAGTAGTTGCAATAATATTGACAGTTAAACCTATTTGTCAAAAAATTCTAGATTTTTGTCCAGAAGTCCACTTAACTCAAAAAAGTTCCAATGACCCAACTACAGTAATTTCTGGATGTAAGCCCCCTGGTTAATGGATTTCCCCTCTTAAAAGGTAAAAAAATAAGGTCAAGAAAAATAACCAATATTCAGAAAATTTCCCGTTTAAAGTATTTCCCGCTTAAAAAATCGACCCGCTTTTGACCATTTGAAAAAATTCATACAAAATTTCCGGATAGAAAAATAAAAAAGTTCGCAGTGTGCTGATAATTTTTTTCGTGGCATGGCAACCTTTGGTCTTGTATTTGCATACCTGACAAGGTATTCTCAGCAAGTGCGAAAAATATAAGTAAAATAGTTTTTCATGTTTTTCAAAGCTAAAACGGTATTTTTATTTGCAGCATGTTTGGAAATATAAGGAAAACGCTTTTAATAAAGGAAATAATCAAGATTATAGGTGAGAACAAAACTGTTACCAAAAGTGAATTGTGTTCAAATTGTGTCCATATTTTATGTACATGTACCAGGCCCGTAGCCAGGATTTACCTTAGGGGGGGGGGGAGGGGGGGGGGGGTTTTGATAAAAAAATATATAAGTAGATACCAGTAAAAAACTAAACGTCAGTATATGGAAATTTTACTTAACAAATCCTTTTTCTCTTAAGATTACTCGAAAATATGCCCGTTTAAAAATGACCATTAGAGAGATGGTCACAAGAGTTAATTGAATTGTTTTATCAAATTAGTTTTGAGCAATAAGTTTTTGATTTTTGCCTGTGTTTTTTTTTTTTTTTTAAATAGTCCAAATTGAGAATTTGCAATTGCCCTTTAAAAGTATAATTCTTCATATTAGCACAAAAATGTAAAATTTCTATGACAAAATTTCACTAATACAACAATATTAGTTTGACAGATAAAAATAGGTAAGATTTCTTGCAGTTTTTTAAAATCAAAATAAAAATTAGCTATGAAAAATAAAAACTTTTTTTAAAAAGTTCACCTGTTAAAGCTTGATTCGCAACTTTTACGGGACATTTTACATAAACAGGAGAACAAAAAAATTGTATTCTTTAGACTTGGATTCTTTTTGGCTATCTTATGCTTTTATTGATCCCCAGTTTGTGTAAAAGTTTTTGGACCAGTGTGAACCCTAGTTCGAGTTATGATTAAATGCCAAAATATTACTGCTCTCGAAAACGATTTCAACAATTGAAATTATATTTATAGAAATAGTAATATTTGTTATAATTATAGAAAATATTTTAAAATCTTTAGAAATTGAACTGTTCCATTTTCTCATAAAAAATTGGTATCGTGACTGACAAAATCATTCAATTTCAATAACAATTACTATATATTTTTTTTTTTTATTAAAATTATTTGAGCAGAGGAATCGACTCCGATAGAAGTCATATTTAAATCTCAGATTATTTTTTAAAAGCCGTAATTCGAAAAACTGGTTTTTGCACAGCACCAATATCTTATACCCAAAAAGTTATTTAAGTTATCGCATCAAAATAAGTCTTTCTTGGAAAACCATACTCCTCAGCTGGATAAATTTTTATTATACAGTAATTTTTTCTTGGATATATAAGAATTTAATAAGTCGTGGATTTAAATTAAAACTATTTGCAAATTAAAAAATTAAAAATAAATTTGAACTTCCAATTTGTTTTTTAATATTTTAACACAATAAAAAATAATTTTAAAAATGCCGAAGTGTAAAAAACTGTAACTGTTCAGTTTTCTTACGAGAATTTGTTAAAATGAAACCTGTTTTGGAAAGCCTTAGCGCAGGGCTAAATTTTTATGCCAAATTTGAGATTTTAGATGTCTTGTATACCAAGAAAACATCAAAATAAAATAGGCAAATTTTTTAGTCATCCGCTTTACGTGGAATACCCTATAATGTGTTAAATTTCAAGGTTCATTTTTTGCATTATACAGCTTTTAAAAATTAAAAAAAAAGTCCATTCACACAAATGCTTTCTCAAAGGTTTTTGTTCCAATAAGCTAAGATATTGCATAAAAAAAGTCAATCAATTTATGAAATTATATTCGTTCTAGGTATAATTTCAAATATAAATTTTTCCGAATAACAGGGTCTTTTTGAGCATCAAAATCCACAATTGAAAATGGTTCTTTGATATACAAACTCCTTGCAGCTAAATTCCAATATAATGATTATGACTTTTATAAGCAAAGTTAATCTTTCATTTGGCCACACACATTTTCTATTAATTAAGCGAAGTTATTTAAATTGGCTTTGAAAATGTTTAAACTTTTGCATCTTCAATTAAATTAAAGTAATTATCTCAGTTTATCTTAAAAAAAATTACATTTTGAATTTAAAAGTCCCATTTGTGTTAATTTTTCATACTCTCTGGACCCTAAGGGGGGGTTTGAACACCTAAAACTCCCCCCTTGGCTACGGGCCTGACATGTACAATGAAGATGGGTATGGATTTATGTATAAATATGAATTTACATTTCTTTATATTTTTGTATGAACAAACATACTTTTTTAAAAAGTTACAATTACATAATTTCTTATATTATCACGAGTAGGATGTGTATGCAATATTCTATAATGGCGGATTTCTTATATAAGCCAAGAGGTTCGTTAAGCGGATTTTCGTATAAGCCCTAAAACTGCTTTTAACCGGGATTTTCATATAAGTCTTTACCAGATAAAGTATTTGAATTTTGAGCATTTTGTTCGGTTCTTATATCTACAACTTACTGTAGTTCAAAAAATATTGCAAGTAGAACCTTTTTGTCCGTGTGGAACGCATTTGTCAAAAAATCTAGGATTTTTTCCAAGGAGTTTACTAAGCCCACAAAGTTTCTGACCCAACTAGCAGACCCCATTCAGTGAAGAAGTTCACTAAGCCCAAAAAGTCTTAATGACCCAACAAATCCCAAAAATATTGTAATTGGAGTGTATTTGTTCAAGTAGAAAATATATCACAAAAAATCCAAGCTTTTGGTCCTAGGAGTCCCAGGAACCTAAGAAAGTTCGAATGACCCAACTAGTACCATACATCAAAATACACGGTGCTACAAAAAAGACAAAAGTGCTTGCACTTTTGAAGTGACTTAGTACAGATTGGTGGTGTGGTTGAGTACAACATAAAATAAAAAGAAAAATATAAGCACCCTCCAAATTTGATAAAGAAAAATTTTTATTTACCTTAAAAAAACCGGTTTCGCGTTACTTTACGCACTTATAAGCCAGTAACTCAATTAGTTATTATTATTTATTTTTTACTTATTTTCGATTTCTTAACAATTTTGGAAGGGTAAAATATAGGTTATTTGAATGACGTATAAAATTCGCGAGATTTTTGCAGTTAAGACCTGTATTTACTAAGTATATGCAATGTTATTAACTTCTTTTCCGGTTTTTTCACATTTGATGATGTGTTTAAAAAAAATTTTCGTCAAACACCATACATTTTGTATTCGTATTTAAAATAAACCTTCTCTTGCTAGTAAAATCAGTTTTCATACTTGTAAATCGATTAATAATTGATGGAGTAATGGAAGTTTTTCGAAAAACAAAATTTTCATGGCGTAATCGGGTGCTTCTAAAAAAATCGAAAGTAGCTAAAGCAGAGCGAACAACGTGCTGTTTTATACAATGTGTGAGAAGTACGATCAATTTTGTTATATCTGTGGGTTATTTGTTGACAAGCAATAGACAAGCAACATCGTTTCGAATAAAAAAACTTTAAGCCGTCATTGAGTCATAACATTTTTTCGGCCGTTGCTAAGCCGAAAGTTGTTGGTATGAATTACAATATGCTTTCTCGATGTGCTGCGGAGCTCTTGAAACATGTTAATGGGGACATTACGACAAACACCGCATGCCACTTTCAATACCCATGATTTGGCATAGCCATATGATCCATAAGCCGGAGAATTGCTACTTCTGCCAAACAAACATTGTGGGTCACCACTATAAAACTCGCGGCCAAATACATACATACAATAAAACGAGTTTTTTGACCCCTATAGAGAAATAATATATAGAGACCGCCATTAATACCAAAAACGAAATCAGCCTGGAGATAAAGCGAAGAACAATAATTGCTAATAGGTGCTACTACGGGCTCAGTAAGCAACTAAGTTCCAGAGCCCTCTCTCGATCGACAAAACTAACACTCTACAAGACGCTCGTTCTACCTGTGCTGCTTTATGGCGCTGAGGCATGGGTAGTTTCGCAAACTGACGCAGCCGCTCTGAGGGTGTTCGAGAGAAAAGTTCTTCGCAAAATCTTCGGTCCTGTTCGAGTCGGCGATGACTATCGCATCCGAATGAACCACGAGCTGTATGAGCTCTACGATGACATTGACGTAGTTCGGCGTAAAACTGTGCAGCGACTACGCTGGCTGGGTCATGTTCATCGTATGAACGACGAAGCTCCAGCGAAAAAGGTGCTCGAGGCGAGGGTCGCTGGTCAACGACGACGAGGGAGACCATGCCTCCGATGGATGGACCAGGCTGAGGAAGCCCTAACCGCACTTGGTGTATCCGATTGGAGAAGGCGCGCGCAAGCAGAGGCGCCTGGCGAGAGCTGATGAGGTCGGTTGAAACCCGGACACGGGTTGTTACGACCAACTAAGTAAAGTAAGTAAGTATAGAGAAATAAAATGCAGAATATCGATTTAGATTAATTTTTTACATTCCCAGAAAATTTCGGCCAATGTAGCGATGAGCAGGGTGGACAATACCACTAAGAAATATCGAAAATTCAAATCCGTTCCAAAGGAAAAAGTCAAATCAAAATGATAGCCATTTATTGCTGGTCGCTTCAACATTAACTCAATATTCATCTTGCAAATGCATGCGATCAAGCAAGCATTTCTAGTCGAGTTCATATAAATTTTTCGAAATAAAAAATCTGTAAAAATTTTCGAATTATTCGAAATAAATAAAAAATTTGTAAAAACGAACACTCATTTTACTTGCAAGAGAACGTTTTTTCTGGGTACAAATGTTATAGTATTTGATGGAACTTTTTTAAAAACCATCCTGAAAGTTGAAAAAATCGTTAAAAAGTCAATAACGTTACATTTGCTTAATAAACACAGGTAGTAACTGCAAAACTCTCGCAAAATTTTATGCATCGTCAAAAGGCCTATATTTTACCTTTGCAAAGGTAAAAAATTGATAACAAAGATAAAAAATTCTCTTACAAAATTGGAAATAGGTTGATACCTGTAGACTTACTGAGCTATAAATACGTGAAGGTAAAACCTGGTTTTTACCGATAACTCCTGATTTTGAGGGTGTTTAAAAATTGTTGTACACCATTTCGTGTTGCACTCAACCAGACCTACAACTTAAACTAGGTCTCTTGAAAAGTGCCAGATGACTGTAACACCGTGCTATCCATGTGGAACTTTTTAGCCATTGAATCATAAATTTTTGCCCACAGAGTCTGCAGAAATCATAAATGTTGCAATAGACTCTATTGGGAGCTAAAGTTCTCTGTAATGTGGTTAGTTTTCATGCCTGTCCTTTATTTCCGTGAGCGGCTCATGAACTGTGTCATGAGCATTAAAAGTCTCATTTACTTCTCATGCAAGAGCGCGTACGTTTTGGTGGGTACACGGAATGAGATCTCATTTTAAAGTCTCATCAAAACATATGCGCTCGTGGTTGAGAGCGATAAGCTATTTTCTTTTATACGCGTTCGCGAGCGTGTACAATTTTTTGTGTACCTTTTAAATGGTACCCTGAAATTTACCCTTTATAACATTCGGTTTTCGAGTTATAATTTTAACTTATTCGAATGGTTTTAACTTGTTCAACTATATTTCGGGTAAAATAAAACCGACATCAACCGATAGTATTTTTTGTGCAACGAACCATGTGTGTGTAAAAGCCATGGAAAGGTAAAAATGATAATTCAAGAATCAAACTTGGAAGCTGATAACCTTAGAAAAACTAAAAACACCATACCGCAAAAGTACTCAGAAGAGAACTTAATAGTTATTTAGCCTTGAGCTTAATAGGCTTAGACGGCCATGGTTGTTCTCTAAGAACAGTCTCGAAATCTTCATGCATACAGATCGAGTTCATCTGACCTTACACAAATATGTTTTTTTTTTTGTCACTAACAATAAGTGACATATTGATGGATTTTAATAGATGTAACATGACTTCCTAAAAACTAATTCTACTCTACAAATTAACATTTTTTTTTTTCTTATTCGTTTGATATAAAACTTTTGCCTTTCAAGCTTTTTTAAATGTGTAAAAGTTACATCAATTGATTCGTTTATTATAACACAAACAGTTCCAGTCTATTTTAATGGCTCGAAAAATAATATAACTTATGACTCATTTAACTCGCTTTGTAAAGGTATTTCAGAAAATTTGTCACCTATTCGGTAAATAAACAATTAAAGTTAACACAAACCAGTCAAATTTTATTAATAATTTATTTGCGACAATAAAGGACTTTAATGTTAATGTATTGTATTTTATTTTCAATGGAAAATTGCGCAGAGGTGTTTAAATATGCTGGTAATTAAACATTTATATGCCTGTGTGTGTTAATAATAATTTCTGATCCCTGATAGTGGTTTCTTGCCACAAATACAGCCACAATATTGTCACTTAAACCGCTAAAACTGAGTTTAACAAGCATTGTGCATACAAAGCGGCACATTAAATTAAAACAAAAACATGCAAACATGCCAACCACAACAAATAGTAACACAAAATACACTCAACAATTCAGGTCTTTAAAAGTTGACATAACGGCTGTTGTTTAATCATTTTAACAATTAAAGTGAAAGGGTCTTCATTTTAGGGTTGTGTTATTTAAATTGGTAATGATGAGGAAAAATATGATTTGAAAAATATGAAAAATATGAAAAAAGTCGGAACCAAGTATTGAAATGAGATGCACAATCGTAGAGAAGCATTATTGTGGTATTTCTGTCAAAGACATATGCTCCGAGTTACATTTGTCAAGGCAAGCCGTTCGCTTTTCAAATAAGCACAAAAAACAAATTCCGTGAAAAAATTTGACAAGTTCTGGCAGGCAACGTAAGACAACACGTAAAGTAGATCAGCTTATTGTACAAGAGTTCTCAAAGAACCTAGGCTTAACTCCAAAAAGCCATGAATTTCAGATGAAGCTTTTTCTCAGAGTCCAGTTAGCGAACACACAATTCGCAGACGTTTAAAAGAATTCCAATTCGGTACATATTCTGTTAGGAAAATACCTTATATAACGTCGGCAAATAAATTCAAACGACTCCAATTTAACAAAGATTTTTCGGTGTAAGACAGTATGAGCTTTTGGAACCGAGTTTTGCGAACTAATGTTAGTAAAAGTAAAGATTACAACTCTAAATTACGAGCAGAAAAAATTAAGGAAATCCAACTTAAAGATCAGAAAAGCAGAATTAATGTTGCCAATTTTTTTAACCTTTGCTTTGTGCTAAGAAGTAGAAAAACATTGCTTTTTGAATTGGAAAGCACGCAATTGCAATTCCGCTTTGGTTTTAGCAGAAGGTGTGCTTACAAGATTTTCAAAGTTAATGGACTGCATGAGCCACAGAAGATTACTGATGAGTCGGTGTAGCGACCAACAATACAGCTGTCTAGTCTGCTGGTGGTTGTTCTGTAAATAACATTGTTGTTGTGGTAAATTGTTGCTTCATGAAATTACTTGGCACAAAGCTCTAAGTGTAATTCTTAAAAATTAATTTTTTTACGAATTGCTAAAAACTATAAGGAAAGCAGTTTTGTTAACAATTTAAATAATTATTTATTAATTCAAAAAATATCTATATTTTAATCTAACTGTATTTTAAAATTTGTATAGTAAATTTTCCCAATTCAATTGATAAGAATCCTGACATCCCATTTTATCCTAACAGAATAAAATTTAATAAATTGGCTAAAAATTTTCTCCACTAAAAAAATATAAAAGCGTGAATTGAATTCTGACGATGAAAACATCTCAAACAAAGATAGTGACGTACTCCAAAATTTAAAAAAAAAAGAATGAAATGGCCATATCAGCCCTTTAAAGGACTTTGACCGAGCTTCTTACGATCAATTGTATTGTACGTGTTGTGAAATATTTGAACACAAATGATCGAGCACTGCACCTACAGTTTACTCTCTGAGGTTTGCCATTGTCTGCAGAAGGTGACGACCGAACAGAAAAATTAATTCAATTGAAAAACTTTCTGTGTCAGTTGGGAATTGTACCAGGATTCTCTGGCGTATGAGTCACGCAGTCTACCCACTGCGCCATGGCTGCTCACTCCAAAATGTTAATATAGATTAAATTCAAACTATAATCCTCAACCTGAAACTTGAAAAATATTTCAAAAAAAAACCTGCACTAAGAGAAATAACAAATTTTAAAATTAGCCGCGGCCGTGCATAAATTGTATTTAAATAATTACGTGGATAAATCAAATATTTTCAACACAGCACGTTTGTTTTTCGTATATAAATTGAATTTGAAATTTTAGCTAAACTTGCCGTTATTAGTTATTATAAACCAATTTTTGAATTGAGTTGTGGCCATGATTCAATTATTATAAGGTTGTCCAGAAAGTTGACGTCTTCTCACAAGAATAGGAATGTATACCGTTATTGGAAGAGGAGAGCAAAAGAGCAATTTTTTAATGACATAAAAATCACGCTGTTGCATGAAATACCATACTTTTTGTAGTAAAAAGTGGTATTTCTGTCGAAGAAATATGCTGCGAGTTACATTTGTCAAAGCAAACCGTTTACTATCAAATAAATAAGCAGAAACAAATTCAGTGAAAAATTTGCCACGTTCTTGCAGAAAACCTGAAACAATTCATACAATTGAACGGGAGTTCGCAAAAACCCTGGCTTAACTCTAAAAAGCTAGAATTTGAGATGAAAATTTTGTTCTGAATCTAGTAGCGAACGCACAATTCACATAGGTTTAAAAGAATTCCGATTCGGTACATACTCCGTTAGGATAATACCGAATATAACGCCGGAAAATAAAATCAAGCGACTCATATTTCTCAAAGATTTTCTTTGCAAGAAATACGTTTGAGTATCGTTTGAGTAACGTTTGATGAAAATACATTTGAGTATCATGGCTCACCTAAAAAGATATTTGTCTGAATTCCAAAGAAAACACGAAAAGAAATAGCTGCAATCTTGCCACAAGAGTAAGTTTATAATGAACTTTTTGAGTCGAACTGGCGTAGATGTTTTAAACTGACCACCACAATGTCTTGAATTAATCTTTAAAGAAAATTTGTGGACTTATATTAAAGGAAAGCAAAGCGTTTACTTGACTCGGACTAGGAATGAAACAAAAAGTCTTTTGGAGCAAACTCCGGCAGATATTTTTGAAAATCTTGTGGAATCGGTACCTAAACGCCTTTAAATAGTAACAGAAGCTAATGTTGGATCAATTTTTTTTAATATATTGTTAAGCTGTTGTATTAATTTTTCTTATATTTAAGTTTAAATTTGCATAAAATTTAACTGTCAAAATAATTATGCCTTCCCTAAAATTAATTTTCTTTTTAATCTTTTTAAGTTATTTTTAAAAAATGTTCACATTTTTAGTCACATTTTAAGCAAATAAAAATATATTAATTCGGGGTTTTTCAAACTATTTCAAAAACTCAAAATGTTTGCATTTTCTGTTCAACAAAAAAATTATGCCGACCACTGTATGTTTTCACATTATTATAATTTTTTGTATTATGCTTGCCGCTTGACACAGCCAAATCCAACAAAAAAGTATTTATTTCTTATAATAGTATTTATTTATTATAATTTTTATGATTCAATTCTCTATTGATATGACAATTATTTTTGATAATTGATATTGTACACAATAATTTTGTATTTTTTTCTATTTTCTTAACAATAAATACTTTTTTTATTGTTAAAAAGTCAATGATTTTTATTCACTCAAAAATTGTCAAGAAATATTCTCAAGAATATTCTCAAGGCTTAAGATATAGATGTAGCTATTTCCTATTCTTTCTTTTAAATACATTCATATCCATATCAGTTACAAATTGGAAGTTATTGAATAAATATCGTTAAATTGTGCAAAACTCTTGAAAATAAAAAGCAATTTGGCCAAAAACAATTCATCTAACTCAAAAAGGAATACAACAGTAGAGTAAGGAAACAGGAAACAAATGCAAACGCGCTTAAAAAAAAATAACTGTTAAGGCAGTAAAATTTTTAATACATGTATTTTTCAAACTTGCTCTTGCTGAAATTTTTTAGTATATGTACGTATTTTTGAAAATTGCTCTAAGCTAGAATGTTATTAGGAAAACAATTCCTTTTGTTGCTTAATTAAAAATTTATATTAATCTGAAATGTGGCAGTATCTTCTTGGCTTCTTGGTATCACTTTATCTCAAAAAAATGTAAAAGGCATTTTGTTGTATCTGCAACAGCAAAAATATAATAAATTAAGAAAAACAACAATTTAATATAATTCTGCTAGAAATTCTTGTGATATGCAAAAAGTCAACACCAAGACTATTATGAGTCCAGGCTGAGATTTTCAACGATTGTTGAATCTAAATGCTGAAAACCTTGAAGAAAAATTCTTCAAAGAAAATTTTATAAATTATGTTTGCACCTATAACAGTAAATAATTCACTTGAGGGGCTCTATTACACAAATATACAAATACACAGTATACAAAATTACACAACATGAATTTTTTTTCCAGTGCGTACATCACTTATTATTTTTGTATACGAGTATATATATTCATGTTGTATCTCTTTAGTGCAGAATTGCTAAATTAAAAGTGTTTGAAAAATAAGGAGGCAAGGATGGAATTGACAAAAAACTAAGCCAAGAACTATTTGAACATAATAAAACTTTATTGCATGGGGAAGCCAAACACAGGTAAATTCAAAAATTTTGGTATAACCTATAAACACAAAATAGAGTTTTACTTTATCTCCCTTCGTATCACGATATTTATATCCACTTTTGAGAAAAATTTATTTATACAATTATACAATTTCTGTATATTTTTAAAAAAGAATTTAATTTTTGAAAAAATTAAAAAAAGAAAGCAAAAACATCATACTAAAGAACACACTTAAAACTAGGGATTGGCGTCAAGTCCTACCAAAATTTTTGATTTATAAAAAAATGGTGGCTCGCGTTAGTCAAAATTTAAGAACTGCATATTATTTGAGTGTAAAAATAGGTACGTACGATCTTGTAGATCTAAAAAAAAAATCAATGTCAACCCCTAAGTAATAAGTTGCTTAAGGCCTACACTAAAAATTTCAAGTCAATCTGCTGATTAGTCTTTGAGTAATCTTGCCAGCCGATTTTTGGTCTTGGTGCCTCAGGGCACCTCATTATCACGAAGAAATGACGTCACAAAACTGGGGAAAAAGTTATTTTGCTTATGATAACACATAAACACGTTTTGTTTTCAATTTTTTAACTCGCGCAATGACTGAGGAAATGTGTTTGACTGGCATGAGAGACTTGCCGAGAGCACGGTTCGTATGTCAGCTGGGGTAAAATATTACTCAATTTGAAATAACAATAACATTACAAATTTCTTTATTTAATTACAATACATTAATTACAGCCCAAAAAAATAAGCGGATCAAAATAACTAGCATTTTTGACGGTTAATATAAAAGTTGAAAGTGAACTGTTAACAACTGACTTTTTTGATAAAAACCTCAACCGGTACGATCCCTGATAAAATGTGACTTGAAGTGCTTTTAGGAAACATAATCAGAAACTCAGCCAAAGTTGAAATCTTAAAATATCGATTGTTGGACACTGGGAAAATTTTTTGCAAGATTCATGATCAAGCTGTTCATATCATACAAAAAATTTTTATATTATCAGGTATAAGTTTTGATCATGTAATATTCGCTATGCTCACAATTTTTGCTATATTTCTTTACAAAACACTTATTATATATTATGAGCAGTTTTATAAATTCAATAGTTGTTATGATCAACAAAATTTATGAACAAATTGCTCATAAAAGCATCTACATTTTTTAAGCTTTGATCATAGATTATGATCAAGTGTTCATGAAGAAAGACTACAATGAAAGAGTAGGTTTATGTTACAAAATATTTTTTTAGAAAATTTCATTTGGTTGCTTGCCTAACGCTCTTCTGTCTGCGTGGCTAACAAAGCTTAATAATGTTATTAGTGCAGTGCGTAGCACGTCCTCTTTGAAAACGCGAGGACGTGAGTCAAGTTCGAGATTGCAATTTTAAAATTGTCGAGTCGAGTTCGAGATTGCAATTTTAAAATTATTACCAATTATAAATGGTTTTTTTTATTGTTGTAATGAACTGTCAATAATTTAAAAGAATTGCCTGATTTAACGATAATAACTAAGATTTAAAAAAAATTATTTTTTTAATTTTCATGAGATCTATCCTGAGTAAAGTGCTAACGATGATAACGATACACATACATAACGATTTTATTTTCTTCCGAATTTATGCGCACAAATGCTTATTTCATGATCAGTCGATAAATATGCGTAATTAGCGCGTAAATTATGCAAGTAGGGAATAATATCAGAACCAGAGATTGGAAACAAACTGAACGAAAAAACCAACCCAGGAGCTGCGTAAGCAAATAGTTTCACTATCTCCTTACGTTTGGCTCATTGATACAAACAGAAATGCCTACCAAAGAGAGCAGAAAATAAAAAGAGGAAGAAAATTATTGTGTTGGTGTTATACGAACACAACATGTTTTTTTTGTTTTTTGATTTTGCTGTCACGATCGCAAACACAACAAGAAACAAACGTTTCTTTACTACAGTAATTCAAAGGTTGATTTATAAGGTTGTCGCAGGGCTGATCGCACTCTCTTCTCAGTACCCACAATTGTCAAAACCAGCCAATTTAGCGAATGACTACTAAAGAAAAAAGGATGATAATAGAAAGCACTTGCAGATTTTCTATGAGCTGTCAACTTCGATTTGACAATTATGGGTACTCGCTCTCTCCCTTGCGACAACCTTATAAATCAACCTTGGGTAATTCTAAAAGAATTATAAGTTTAGAGTAGAGTTTCTTTTTTTTAAACGAATGTAAACAATTAAAACTCTTTAGTTATTTTTAAGTTAAATTTTATTGATAAGAACAATTTTTTCATTAAAATTAAATAATAAAGAACACAAAAAAGCAACATTAAAGAATTCATTGTTTTTGCTAAATATAACACGTAAGTATAATTATTTCAAGTTATTCAAATTTATTCTAAATTGGACGGAGAAAGCCTGCTTCGTTGATCCGAAAATATATATTTAAACGATGAGAATAATCGCTGTCTGTAATTCAGTATACTTAGTTTCTTTAAATTCCAACAAAAAATATTTTTCGACTTTTGTCCGCAGCCGCGACACTGTGTGCCGTCAGCAACATGCAAAAGATCGCTAAAGATATTTTTCTTTCGTTGTTTTTGTGTCCGCGATTTAAAAGCATAACAGTGAGAGGAAGTGTTTTCTACTTCAAAAACAAAACATTGCATTTTGCTTTTCTCTCCACCTCTGCTTGCTTCGGTTTGTGTTACTGTTTGGATCGGAGAGCGAAAACAAAAAAAAACAAAAATACTTGTTGTGGTCTTAAGAAGAAACAAAAAGAACACAAAAATACTTTTCGTTAGAGTTTGTTTGCGATCCCTGATCAGAACCGAATTCATTACGTGGGATCATGATTCAATTATTATAAGGTTATCCAGATATTTGACGTCTTCTCACAAGAATAAGAATGAATACCCTTATTTGAAGAGGAGAGCAAATGAGCAGCTTTTTAATGACATAAAAATCCCGCAGTTGCATGAATATCATACTTCTTCGTAGTACACAATACTAAAGATACATTTGACTACTACGTTTTCTAATACCTGTTTGCTTTGAACAAAACTTATATTATGAGCTTTTAAAAGTGTAATGGTTACATTTTTGATGTAAAATAATACTGAAAAGATTTGATTTGTACATGCAAAACACATGTTGCAAGGAATTTGTATAAATATTTTTATTATGTTTTTGAGCCTTGAGCTAAAATAAGTAATAAACAATAGTCAGTTTAGAGGTAAATTTATTGAAAATATGTTTTCTAAATCTGTGATACAGTGTTTTGAAATCGTTTGTTTAAGCAAAAGGATGATTATTTCTACATTTATATTAGGGAAAATCAAACATATTTTTTCCTCTGGCAGAGAATATCACCCAAAAAACAATATTAGAATAAAGTTGTTTTAATTTTTAATACGGAAATCCAACTGCACTGCGTACTTTCGCTCTTGCTCACTGCCAAACACATACGACGTCTTAAATATCCTACATGTTAAAGGCATTTTTTATTTTAAATTATTTAACAATAGTTCGAAATTAAAAATATCACATACTAAGACACAAAGTAATTAGAGATAAATGACGCTATAAAATTTGAAACAAACTTCCACAAAATATCTTCATGTCAATAAATTTTACTAAAATATTGCAGACTTGATTTTTTCAACATAACCACAAGCATATGGAAAAAGTACTTTAAAAAAAAAGACGACTACACAGCCCTGGCTGTCATTTTCTCAATAGAGTAAAAATATTTTTGTTGACATAAAACAAGGGTATGTCAAATATCTGGATAACCTTATAATGATTGAATCATTCGTGGGATAACAAGAAAATTTTAGGTTTAATCTAACAAGGCACAAACGACAATAGAGAAACATTCAGCAATACTTTCTGACATTCATACAAACATAAAATAAAAAAATTTCATATCCAAAAAGATAGCATTTTACCACTAGTCTGCATAGAAAAATATCTAAAGCTAAACGAATGCAAAAAACTATCGCTTTTCTTCTCAATTTAAAATTTTGAGATTAGATGTTGGCTTGCAAAAAAAGCACACACATAATAAACAGTATTGGCATATGTAGGGAATAATTCTTATTTATAGGGATAGTAATTAAGGGATGTTAGTTAGTAATTAGAGCGTTGTGACGCTTTTATCAATTGGTTAAAAAAAGATCTGTTACCAGAATGCTTACTCTATTTATTTTTCTATGGTTTGGTTTAGGTTTCAAAATAGATTTCTTCAAAATACCCTCCATATGTTTTTTTTTTTTTATTAATGATTTTAAGTATATATTTGTAATTTCAAAAGGAATAAGCCGCATTTTGACGTAATGTCTGTTCGATGTTTTGTTTTTTTTTTCGATAACTTATTTTAATATTTTTTAATACTTTTCATAACTGCTTTCAATTCATATTGTTATGTATACTGCCGTCGTAACGAAGAGTTTCTAGCATAAAAATCAATATGAGTTTTATTGTATTTTCCTTATGTCATCCATCCTCTTTAAGATTATAAAATAAAAATTCCAAATTTTTGGTTCCAATTCTATATATTTTTACCTAAATTGCCGTATCTAGAAAATATTTAGGAATCATTCCAGAATAAAACGCAGTACCTCCACAAACATAGTCAAAAATGCCGTATCTAGACGTAGATGCCGCATTTTGCCTTTGTTTTTTTATTTTTTTCATAGATACAATCTTTTTCCAGTCATACAAAACAGAATTTGAGTCATATGAATTTTTTCCAATAATTGAAAAACTAATAAAACCGATCCTTTATATAGGTAAGATGGCTTTAATGTTCTTTTAAATTATAATAGGACAACTATTTTCTTTATAAAAGCGAAAAATTATGTAGATACGGGCGTTTTTTCAATGTTTTCAATTAAATGAAATCGGAGAGCATACAAGCAAAAACCGGCAACTACAGTGTTTTATGCCACAGTTCTTGCAGTTTCGGCAAATTCTTTAAAATAACTCCATGATTTATATTATACTGCGCTTCTCTTTTCTGACGAACCAAATTTTTATAATTAGTTCCATTACTTTTTCATAAAATAGTACCTTTCTATTCTATTCAGTATACATATGAATGTGCCTTTTGGTTTTTTAAATAAATAAAAAGAGCCGTGTTTTTTCTAAAGGAAGTGGGGGGACGGGTTTGAAAAAATAAAACGCTTTGTTTTCGATGGGTAGTCCAAAAACAAAAATCTTTATTGGACATGGGTGTAAGGTTTGAACCCCCTTTGTCCTCTTTTCAACGGCTTTGATTGTGTACCATATTTTTTGATTTCTACGTCAAAACCTAAATATATAACCCTTTGTTTTATATTTGCATACTTACATATTTTTTTAATTTTTAAAATAGGAGATAGATAATAGCGTGGAAAATGTCGACATCTGTCCACATTTTGTGTGGTTGTTGCTTAACTAAAAATAACATGCACACCTGCACAAGTGGAAGTGCCCAATGCCGCACTTTTGTAAAGTTAGTACTAGGCCTGTAACTAATCGGTGTACCAAATTTCATGCTCATAGGTCTTATATTAATGGAGTTATCGAATTTTGACGCATCCATCATACAAAGTGAACCAGTGTGCGTAAGTGTGCTTTTTTTTTGTAATACTAAAGGAAGGGGTAAGTATTATCTGTGGCAATTGGGCTGATTTTTGCCATAATATTTTATATGCACCTAAAACTCCTTTACTGTTGTTAATGGTTTTAACATTCTTGCTGATGTAGTATAAATAATCCTCCCAAAAAGGTTTTCTTTTTAAGCAGAGACGCCTTTTAATAACATCATCATCATCATCATCACTAACAACACCAACGCTGCATTGTTTATTAAATATTTTTGAATTTTTGCTGGGAATCGAAAACAAACACTTTGTTAAATGTACAACATGAAAGATTTTGACAGCGTGACTTAATTAACAGCATATCAGTCAAATTTGCGAACATACATTATGGCTTATTTTCAGGATTCTCCTTTAAAATTCACGCTCTTTAATGCTTGTCCTTGCTGTGACACAGAGCAATAAACGCATAAAATTCGATAGAAGGACGAAATTTTAGATTCTGTTATTTTAGATTCTGTAATAATTTTGTCCTTCTCACACAATAAACAATTCAGACTTTTGTGGGAATCAAATCTAAACGACCCAGAAGCTTCATAGAGCAGCCGAACACCCGAACCCTTGGAGTAGGGGAAGGGTTGGAAGAAAATAACCTTAACCTACACCATTTTCCCTAGTCGCTGCTTAATTGTGAACAAAGAAATTTAAAATAGGCCGTATCCAAAGTATGACAACTCTTCCCCAACTCTGCTACTCTTTGGCGGTTGTGTGTCGATGACTTTTGGGGGGTAGAAGGTGGTGAGATACAGTGCTTGGGTCTGCACTTAGCACTCGGTATCGTCGCACTAATCAGATTAAAATTAATTGAATCATGATGAAGGAAACTTAAGACTTTGAGACAATGGCTTCTGTTTTATAGGTATATGTGTGGGTGATTGGGGGTGTGTAAGTGTGTGCATAGCGCTGTACTATTTAGTACAGGCAACTTTAGGCGTGGTGCTCGGGTGTGGCTTAAACGCTCTCTAGCTTATTGAGCCTTGCATGATTTTTATGGCAGAGATGTTCGAAAGCATGGTTAATTTTCAATATTTAACTAAAGTGTTTTCTAGTATCTGCTTGCTTGGCACAGCCTGCTAGAGCAAAGATAGACATTTAATAGTTAATATTTTTTTAGGTCGCCATAGCATAGATTTTTGCAGCTACTACATGATGATGAACAAATTTAATGGTAATGATTTTGACGTTTATGGTAAGAAAGTTCTCAAAGATGAATATATTGATAATAGTACCGTTATTTTGAATGCATATCCTGGTTTGTAGTCTAGCTAACATTGGGTGAAGAAACGAAGTCAGGCGCAGTTATTCTACTGTTTTCAACAAGAACGCTACAAAGGGCAATTCAAAAGTGGTTAGGTGTTCTCATTTTTGTGCTCATTATAAAAAAATTTCGAGGAGCATCCAGACTTTTAAAGAAAATACTTATTTTGCTTTTTTGTGTAGGTATAGATTTTAATTAAAAATACAATGCAATATTTTAAAAATAATTCAAACGATACCAATGCGAAAATTATCAAAATAAAAATGACCTTCATATGGCCTAAAAAAGGCCATTAAAATGCGCATAAAATGCTACTTTATGCCTTTAGAGCCCAAGCTACATTGCAATATTAAAAAAAAAAACACTTAACAAAAGCCATTATTTATTCTTGTTTTTTCCCCATCTGTTTTCTTTTTGATATTGATATCCTGCAGGCAGAATGTTTAATTCAAGCCAAATTAACAACAAAATATTATATAGGGGAAAAATAAACAAAAATTTTAAGTACTTTCTACAAAGAGATAACCTTTTTTTTTTGCTCTGCTGTGCTGTGTTTTCAGAGTAGCGTTACATTTATTAACGAATATTTACTTTTAAATTTAAACGTTACAAATTTTTGCAACCAAGCATTTTGGTTCAAAAGGACCAAATTGGATATTAATGTACAAGATCCTTTCCACGAAGCTCTTAGCTACTTACAAAAAGTGGAACTTGAACACAAAACACTAAAAAAAAAAAACCAAACATTTGAGTGTCCTTTGTTTCGATTGCTTTTATATTATTTGCTTTTATTTTATTATGATTCGTGTTTGTCTCATTTTGAACAGTTATTTGTTCTAAGCAATTACTTAAAAATAAATTGAAATTAATAAAGGCAGAAGTGATGCCCAACTTTGACGAGGTTCGTTTACCAAACGAACCAAAACCAAAAATGTTGAGACAAAAAAAAAACAAACGTTGCTCAATAAAATCAAATAGTAATTGAAAAGGATAAAAAGAAAGAAACAACAAAAATAATAGAAAAAAAAACAAAACAATAAAAAGAAAAAAAAAATCATCCAAAACAATAAAAAATACAACGGAATGAAATCGAATCACATCAAACGCAATGAAAATGTAATTGAATGAAAAAACCATTGAAGTGTAAATTAAGCAATTTACAGCAGTAAAACTAGTAGCAGCTACAACAATAACAACAACAACAACAACAACAACAACAACAACAACAACAACAACAACAACAACAACTACAACAATAGCAGCAACAACAACAACAACAAAATCAGCTCTATAAGCACTGTAAAAAACAAATAATATAAAGTTGTTTGTTGTACATACAACAAGCTGACACGAGATTGGCAACACTGTAACAATCTTGTATAATATTGCCTGATTGTTGTTGTTGTTGTTGTTCTAGTTGTTACTGGTAACCATTTTTAAAACAAAACACCGTTGTTATGCTGCTAAATTTTGTTGCATCTACTGAATGTCGGTCAATAGAAAGTTGAAGCAGCCTTGCGCCTCCAAATAATTGTCCCACCTCACTGCTCTTAAATAAGAAATTGTAATCGACACTTTGAAACTTTGAAACTGGCAACACTTTGAAGTTGGCCATCACCGTGGTAAGTTGTTGCAAACGCAGACTTAATGAAAAAGGTTTACTTTTTAATTACTATTTGTTTGACATAGCAATGTTGTGTTTAAAAACAGCAAAATATTGGAAAACAAAAATATTAAATCTGTAGTGAACTATAAGGTTTTTCAATAGTTTTTTCTCGTGGTGTATAAATCACAAAATTGTTGTTAATTGCAGAACTTTTTTATTATATATTCCAAGAATTAAAAAAAAAAATTGATTTTGTTTTATTTTACCTTTATAAGACGCCGTTTACTATATAATTTTTATCAGAACATCTTTTTAGAACTGTGTACAATATCGCAAGCATTATTTTAACATGAAACAAAAACCATACAACAAATATAAACAAAAACCAGTAAGGAATGGATCCTTGACGGGGCCGAAGCTAAAATACTCCTCCGCTGCTGTATTGAAGTAAGTTCAAAACCTTAAGTCGTCTTTAAAATGTTTATGTATAATCTGCTAGAATATTTATGTCATACGCTAAACTAAATTTAATGTTTAGTGCTGCATGGAGTAGTTCACTACACCACGTTTTTTTGTCAATTCAACTTTTCTAATTTTTTAAGCTTCGTTTTTTTAATAAACATTTGAAGTTTGAATTAATGAACCATCTGAACTTTGAAGCACATATTAAAGAAAGTACATATATTTTGGTTGGTCAGAAAATTGACCCTCGATTTTTTTTGATTTTTTTTTTTTTCTCCTACATCTCCATACTGTTGCATATATTTTTTTAACTTAAAATCACGTATATTTTTATCTATGTCCATGAAAGTTTAAAAACCAATATTCCACCTGAAACTTTTCAGCTGTAAGGGCATAGTGGAGTTATGAATTTTAAGCCTGAGATAGAGTTTTTAAAAAAACATTTCTATTCCCCTATTATAGTCACTCTAACTATTCTTGTATTAAAAACAAAGTAACACGCCCTCTTGCCTGATCCCGCCTACTTTTCTAGACTACAGACACTCATTGTTTCAAAAGATATATGTAAAAAATTTAGTAGAAATCGAACAACGGGCGTAAATTTGGTTGAAGTCGGAAAAATGCCGTAGAAGGAGGTTGAATAAAATTAAAATGAAACACCTCGAGTCTGATGGCGCTTTTCTGGACAACGAACTGCACATTTTTCAATAAATATATCGCATAAATACACTTCTCGGGCATAAGCTAAGAAACTTGATATCCAGCTACCTTGAAGGAAGAATGCAATAGGTGAAAATTGGAAACATCAATTCGTCCGTATGAGCAGTTGTAAGTGGTGTTTCTCAAGGATCTATTTAAGGTCCACTCCTATTTTCTGTATTTATTAATGATGTTTTTTCTGTTTGTGAATACGCAACCCTTCATGCTTATGCGGATGATATCCAACTTTATCTTTCACGACCTACAGGTCTCTAGAGGACTTGATTTATACACTGAATCACGATTTGACTCTGTTAAACAACTGGGCTGTTACTAACTTGCTTCTTATAAATCCCCTGAAAACAAAAGTTTTGCCAATTGCAAGGAGCGATTCATTTTTCATTGATATCCCTCCACTCATTGGTGATAAGCAGATTCATGTTGTTCGTAAAGCTAAACATCTAGGATTTATAATTAACTGTAAGCTGACCTTTTAATATTAATAATACGATAAGTAAAATATTAAAGTAAAATATAATATTAATAATACGATAAGTAAAATATATGGCACTTAACGCTTACTACGCAATTTTGTGGACTACACGCCTCTCGTAGACTAGTTGTGCAATTAATAATGCCCCACATTACAAACTTTGATGTTATACGAGTATGTATATAGTCAGCTCGACTCACAATCACAACACAACCTCTTGGTTGCTTTTAACAACGCGGCCAGATATGTGTATGGAATCAGTCGTTTTGATCATATTTCTCAAAGGAGTAAAGGAATTCTTGGGTGTGGATTACTGGAATACTTAAACATTCGGAACATTATTTTTTAGCACACACTTATACATACTCAAAGACCTGAATATCTCCATGTGAAACTGCAGGTTTTTCTGTCCCAACGGTCAACTAATCTTGTGATTCCTAGTGTTAACTAGCTTAACAGCAGCAGACTCTTTTTCATCAGCACCGTTTGATTGTGGAATGCACTTCCTAACTTTTTTAATAACCTTACGAACCAACTTCAAACATGCCACCTTTGAATTCTATAGCTCTTTAAATCAATGAACCTAAACTTGTCTTTTCACAATATCTATTTTTTGTCCACACAGTTTAATCTATACTAATGCTATGTTCACACTGAGGGCTAAATGCGCATTTAACGAAATGCCCATTAGCAATTTAGAATGCGTGGCCGTATGCTCCTTGTAAGAGTAAAAGAGACAAATATATACATTCAATTTCGTAAATGCGCATTTAGCTCTCAATGTGAACGTAGTATTAATCTTACCTCTCTCCTTCACCATTAATTTTATATATTTGCCATTCTTATACTCTTTAAGTAATATAAATCTTCAAATGTGCCTTAATAATTATATTATATTCTGTTTCTTTGTAAATTAAATATTTTTTGTATATGTATTTAAAATATTTTTAACATATTTTAATCAAATTTTGTAACTAATGATTATTTCCTTTGTAGTACTATAAAAGACTAAGTCTTATTGTTCACCACTGTCCTAAATAATAATAATTATAATAATAATAATAATAATAATAATAATAATAATAATAATAATAATAATAATAATAATAATAATAATAATAATAATAATAATAATAATAATAATAATAATAATAATAATAATAATAACAATAATAATAATAATAATAATAATAATAATAATAATAATAATAATAATAATAATAATAATAATAATAATAATAATAATAATAATAATAATAATAATAATAATAATAATAATAATAATAATAATAATAATACTAATAATAATAATAATTATAATAATAATAATAATAATAATAATAATAATAATAATAATAATAATAATAATAATAATAATAATAATAATAATAATAATTATAATAATAATAATAATAATAATAATAATAATAATAATAATAATAATAATAATAATAATAATAATAATAATAATAATAATAATAATAATAATAATAATAATAATAATAATAATAATAATAATAACAATAAATACAAAACAGTCACAACTCAAAATTTTTACATATCTAGAAGCAAAAAACTATTTTATATAAAGAACATCATACATATGAGAAAAACTTTTTTTTTAAATAACTGTGAAAGAAGATGTGTACAAAATTTTGACAGTCAAAGGAATCATCTCCTTTTTAAAACTACGATTATTAAATATAAGACTACAATAAATTTTTAATATTTTAAAAAGTTTAAAAGACAAGAAAACTCAATTGCTTAAGCGTAATTATTTTCGCCAGGAAAAAAGCGCAAAGTCAAAATGAGTCTCAAAGACTCATGGCAGTACTAATACGGTTAAAATCCTACGCCAGTCTGTCTAATCCCGACTACATTTCTAAGCTCATGACTGCTCATTATACTAAAGAATATATGTGCAAAATTTGGTGGAATTCATACCAACAACGTAGAAGAGTTCCGTTTAAAATTAAAGTGACACGCCCCCCGTTTAATTCCGCCCATTTTTCTAGACTAACGTAGCTCTCATTATTCCAAAGGCTACGTGTGGAAAATTTGGTTGAAGTCGGACAAAGGCTATATAAAAAGTTGCTTCAAATTAAAGTGCCAAGCCCCTTATAATTCCGCCCACTTTTTTAAGCCACTGACTGCTCCTTATTCCAAGGAATATATGTGCAAAATGTGGTTTAATTCTGACAAACGGTGTAAAGACAGTTTGATTAGAATTAAATTGACACGCCTCTTGTCCAATCGCAACTACTTTTGTAGTCAAACGCCTGACCATTATTGTAAGGAATATATGTGCGAACTTTGGTGTAAATCGGACAAACGGCGTAGATGAAGTTAGAAAAAAAATTAAGTGCCACGACCGCCCAGCTAGCACCGCCTAATTTTATAAAATTATTACCAAATTATCAAGGATTTCATGTGCCTAGCTTGGTTGAAATCAGACACACGGTATTAAGGAAGTTCGATTTAAATAAAAGTGCTACGCCCACTATTCTAGCCTAAAGACCTCACATTATACCAAAGAATATATGTGCAAATTTTGGTATAGGTTGGATAAACGTGGGTGAAATTTGGGTACATTAAAAAAATTAGTATTAAAACAATAAAGTTTGCCCACGTTTGGTTCCTCCTGGCGTCACAAGAGGGCGTCTTTTAAAAATGGATTTTTAGGTCATCCATAATTTTGCGGAAAAACTGAAAATGATTAAGCAAAATTTCAAAAATGGATCAGTACATTAGAAGCCTGGGCACCGACCAAAAAGATGGCAGGAAGAAAATTTTTGTCTAATCATGAAGATATCACTTCTTCAATAGTTTCAAAATACTAATGCTTATTATTAATTGAAAGACAATTGATCATAATTTTAAGTGGCAACATTGTAGGTATTCTTGCTTTGCGTTTTGAAGATCATTTTTATATATTACGAAGATAAAGAAAATTAAATGTGTGAATAAGGTTTGCTCTTGAAAATATCACTTATATCACGTATATACTGTGGGAATGTTCCATGAGACAATGACTACTGAAATTGTAATATTTTCAGTTACTTTCAATAAACCCTAAATTGTTTAGAACTTTTAACTGAAATTCTCTTCTCACAATATTTTTAAGACAAAATTTTCAAGACAAAGCAAGCAAAAACAATTTTTTTTTTTTTTTTTGACTTATAGTAGATTGTCTCCTTAAGCATTTCAATTTTCACTTGAGCATTAACCAACATTTTTTACACAATGGTTGATGAAGAAGTCTTTTTAATGGCTGAATATTAAATTAATACAAAATCTCTAAGATTAATTACTGAAAACCTTGAAATGCTCTCTCCTTCTCAATAAAAAAAAAACTTGTTTATCAAAGAGCATTGCATCTGCTCGCGCTTTATTAAAGATCAGACTTTTTTTTTTGGCAACATCTTCTTCATTTTGCAGGGGCATTAAAATAAAAACGCCATTAACATAATTTAACGACTTCGACTATAACACCACAAGTTTGTGAAATTCCATTTTTATTCCTTTTAATCATATTTTGCTCCACTTATTCCATCAGCTTGAAAATAAATGACCGTAAAATCAGTCACTGGTATTTTTGATGGGAACTGGTCACTGCTGTCAACAAAATCTACACAAAAACCACAAAATTAAAAAATCTTCGCACAGACTGTCGTTTCTAATTTTCCAAGAATATAAAACAACTTTTATGATAAGAGGAAAAATAAAGTATAACAATTTTGACCTTTGTTAAGGTTAAGGTTACACGAGACTTATTTTATATATTTTGTTATTATTTTCTTGCTAGTTCTTAATTAGCGCCAAAAACCACAAGATGGCTTCGGCAATCACCAAAAAATCATCTCCTAAATATTCTACGAAAAAGTGTCTGTCGCCGGCTTTTGTGTAAAGTGATTCAAGTAAACGCTGCTTTATATTTAATGAAACAGCCGGCATTTGTCTGTGCACTAAAAAATATTGTGTGTATTGGTGTAAGAGTTATTATCTTTGAAAATTATTTTCAGTACTTGCTAAATTTTACCATCATAATTTTTTTTGTGTCTTTTCTTGATAATTATTGTCATAATTGTTCTGTTTTTTGTTTTTCTTTTTTATTTCAAATACATTCGTATTTCATAAAAATTCCTTATTGTTAGCTATTGTTAACTTCAGCCTAAATCAAATTAATTTTTATCTGTGCTTTAAATTTTCATTTTATTTCCGATTTTAATATTTTGTTTTAAATCTACTTTTTTTTCCCCTCTCCTTGATCCTCCATATTTTTGTCTATTAATCGTTTTGATGGTTTTTTTTCTTACAAGTTGTTATTTAATATTTCCTGTGAAACAGAACTTTTCTTTAGACTTGATTTCTTGTCTCTTGTGCCACTTTAAACTCACTCCTCTAAAGACATCCCTTCCTGTAATTCATCATCATTAATTTGTTGCTTTATTCCCACATCTTAAAAATTTAATAATATCTGCTGTACACTTGTTCCCACTGCTATTTATCTGTTCAAGATACATCAGTGTTTATTTTTTTTTTTTTTGCTCGCTTCGACGGTTCTATCAAGTGTTGCCAGGTGTAGGCGAAGAATATTCTCTTTTCTTGCATACAAAATAGTTGTTTGTTCGTTTTTAAATCTTAGTTTCCTCGTATTTTTTTCACACTATTGAAATTATAAATAAAATCTTTTAAGAATAAAATCAATTCTACTGACTTTATATTAATATATAAAAAAAGCGTGAAAATGCGTATAAACGGTAAATTTTAGTCGATTTTATATAAATATTCGGAAAAAATATTTGATATAAGCATAAAAATTGTTACTTTCGATGCAAAGAAATATGATATTATGTTATATACTTATTTAGTTATTATGGATATTTAAACACACCGTTTTACATCAATATCAAAACATTTTTATGAGTCTTCGAACGTTTTTTTTGTCACTAATATTCTCAAAACCTAAAATTTTGTCACCGGCCACGAAGAAGTACATCCTATAGTAGGAAATTGAGAAAACAATTTGCTCGGGGTTACATTTTGCTCTCAACATCATGTTGAATTTGGTTTCCCATTGACTTTTTACGAAATAATTTTATGAAAACCTAAATTAAAACTTAATTCAAGTCAGATAAAAAAAATTTTGTTGCTTTTTGTAACTTCCTCATTTATAGGTGACAATTTTAGTCATCTTTTTAACCAAATCAGCCTATTGTTACCAAATGTATAAAAAAAAGACAGTAAGTGGAGAGCACTGAAAATATTGGAACTATTTATTTTTTTTTAAATTAAAGTTCAGAAACTCTTTAGCAAAATTCCTGGATGAATTCTAACAATTGATCTCTTAGAGATATATGTTCTATATCAAGATCATTTTATTTGGATTGAGAAATAAGATGCTAGAAATATATGCACAACGGATATAATAACAATTTTATTTTTTCAAAATTTCAAAGTTATATAGAAATATAAGGACTTTGCTGTCATGTAGAAAGTTAAGCCGCCAATATATGTTAATGAATTTACATTACAAAGTCATTTTAAATCCCATCACCTGGCAGCTGTGGCTCTATCATACTCCAAGCCCTTGCGTTTCCTTTCTCTTTCTCTAAACAACTTGTCTCTAGTATATCAAAAATGAAATCATTTATTATTTATTCCCAGTGATCATTATTTATCTCTTTCTTCCACTTTCATTCCACACTTATATTATTTGCAGTTTTTTTATTTATTTATTTTATTTTTTGTTTGTTTTGTGTCCTCAGTTTTAATGTTCCCTGAGGTATTTTCAAATGCTGTCATGAAGTCTCTTCATTTTGACGTTTTTGTTTTCATATGACTTGCGGTAAATTTTCTTTCGTCCATTATAAAATTAAAGAATCTAGATACTCACTTGGGTGAGTCGCCCTTTTCAGCCGCCCCACATCTCTCGAAGCTTTCAAATTAATAAAGAACTCCATTGTTGCTTTGCTGTCCTAAATAATGTTGACATTAAAACATGACTTTTTTCATTTTGAATTTTAACATTTTTAATGGCGGCAATAAAAATAAGTTCCTCACATCTGTACAGCTGCCGGAGTCACAACCGCATCACTATCGCCAGCCACCGTGTACCATTATCTCGCTTTGTCTCCCACTCGCTGTTGTTCTTTGCCAAAATACAATCAACGTTAGGAAATTAAATGTCAACTTTCCATGTTATCCTGTCGGTGTTGTTTTTTGTGTTGTTTAACGTTGTTATTGTACGCTTCTCTAGGTTTTCTTCTCTTTTGTTGTTGTTGTTGCCACGTTCGTTTTTCATAGTTTGCCTGCGTTGAGGACATTTTTTTTACATTTTGCGGTTTTTAACCTTCAATTTCTTTAGCTCTTTAGAGTTGCCACTAAGTCCTAGTCTTTCTAGGCAATGCCCCCCGCTCTAAGCACACCTCATCATTATTTTTCTGGCAAGGACATTAATTTATTATTATTGGGTTAAGTAGCTCGCCATTTATACCATAGAAAACATGCTATGGTATTTCTAAGTAGCTGGGAGTAGGATTTCGAAGAAACTTGCATTTTTTAATATTCTATACAAGAAGAATTTAAATAGAGTTCTCTACTCAAATTAAATTTAGGCCTAAGTCTTAAGTTAACTAAGTTAACTGTGAAGTTATGATGCTGATACTTGTTTATGTTAAGAGAGTTTTAGTACTATAAATATTTATTTTTTAGGTGGACCCAAAATTTGCCGAAAATGGTTTTTAAATAGCTTCACCAGCTTTTAACCGATCGTAAAGAAGATATTTAAAAAAAAATCCATTTTGGACACATTTTAAGTCCACCTAAAAAATAAATATTTATGGTACTAAGACCCTCTTAACATTAGCTTTCATTAGTGGGTTATTTTTTTCCATAAGGAGTGACCCACCTTAACACGTATATACCTAAAACCCTCATAGCTCATCAATCAAATATATAAAACTAGATAAACTAAGTTTATACCTTTCCAACAAGATGAATTTTACGTAAATCCAAAATGTGTTTTTACAGCTGTTAACGTAAAATGTGTTTTAAAAATAGCATAAAATTCGATTTTAGAAGGTCAATAACAGTATAATTAAATAAATAATTTTAAACAGTTTTTTATGCCAAAATGTTGGTGTGGGTAAGAAATTAACCTTTTTAGCATATTTGGGTATGCGTTCTGTGAAAAATATAAAGTTATAAGCAAAAAACATAATTTTTTACAAAAAAGGACCTCCAGGAGAATAAAAACACTTCGTGGAATTTTCTCCGATGTAAAAAACAAATGTAGAAATCATTTTTATGAGTTCCTCTAACGTTTGAGACGGTGAACTGTAGAATCTAAATTTCAACCCGGTGTACTGTATATATATAAGAAAATAATGGAAAAAATAAAAGAAGTCGTCAATGTAATTTAGCCATAGTTCATTTAAAAAGAAAAAGATAACGTCAATCATACTACAATCTGAACAATGAACAAATTTTCAACCTCTTTCAAGTACCAACCAATACCAAATTAATATAATTTTAAAAAATTTCACTTGAATCGGATAAATTTAAAATCTTCATTAAGTTGTCCCAAAAAAAATTTTTTTTTGTCAAATTGTTTTTTAAACCTTTGGTCCTATGTATTTTTAAAATTTTTTTTCAGATTTTTTGGAAGAGGTTTAGAGGTCGCGCTTATCGGTTTTTCCCTAAAAATCAGGATTTTCCGAGATTTTTCGAATTTAAAAAATAAGTTGGGCATTAACAGACATTTTCTTAGTTTTTGAGTCATTATTTTGAAATTCAAATGTCCAAACTTTACTTTTATGTACATAAGTCAGAAGTTTTGGCAATTATTTTTGTCACTTGGGTGTCATATATATATAATTTTTTCGTGAAATTTGAGTAAATTTATTAAAAAACGCTTCATAAGTTTTAAAAATTCCACTGAAATGAAAAAAGTATTGATGCGGTTTGATATGTGATAAAATTGTAAGCAATTTAAAACGAAAATTTTTTGATTGTACTCTTGTCGTTCCAAAACTCTAATAACACTGGTTTACAGCCAATGTGTACAATCAAATCCACTATTAATTTCTAATGTAAAATCGGTCGCTTATTCAGAAAATATTTGAATTTTTTTTTTTCTGTCACTCCGTTTTCGAGATATTGCCCAATGTAGTTTTTTTAACAAAAAAAAAAAAGGTTGTTCCACTTAATTGCATATATCTCCAGAACAAACAATAGTAATCAAACATTATTATATCAAATTAAAAATTATTCAATTTCCTACAAGCAATGCCTACATCAGTTTTTGATTGAGCAAAATAAATTAAATTTTCGATGATTTTTCTTGGTTTTCGGAAAAATTTACAAAAAATTAAAAACAAATGAAACGCCAATTTTGTTGAGAAACCAAGAAAGTTATTTAAATTTCATATTTTTCGCTAAAAATCTGCGCTGCAGAAAATCTATTGAGAAATGGAAAAGTTGTGTTTAATCGAACGAACAAATTGTGTGATTGTCTATTTAGAGTCAGTCCAAATCAACTGATCCAAAACTGGTTGGTCGGCCATTTATAAAAAATTATTATTTTTATTATTGGTTACTGCCAACCAAAAGTTTTGAATCTCAAAACTGCTTTCAAAAAATTTGTTCTCTTTTCCTTCAAAATAGCGATATATGCATTTGTGTTAACTTTTATTTCTCAGCTCCTATTATACGTAGAATGATGAGCTAAAAACCATAATATTGGGCACACTTTGGCCATTAATGTGAAATATAAGGGATGTTTATATTATTATATTTTTATGTTCTAAACGTAATATCTTGCAACTTCAAGAAATTTTTTTATAGAAAGCAGTAAGTTGGAGTCATAAATTTTTTTTTTCTAGAATATAACAGGGCATTGAATAAGTCCGTAGGATAAGTAAGAAAAAAACAAAATTTTTATAAAACTCGATTATATTATTCAACATAGTTGCCTTCGAGAGCGATACAACGAGTATAGCGATTTTCCAACTCTTCGATACCACTTTTATAGTACGATTTCTCTTTCTCGCTAAAATAGGTCTCAGTTTCAGCGATTTCTTCATCATTGGACTTGAATTTCTTTACAGCAAGCATTCTTTTGAGATCTGACAACAGGAAAAAGTCGCTGGGGGCTAAATCTGGAATATACGGTGGGTGGGTAAGCAATTCATTCAATTTTGCCATCGTTTTCATCGATTTGTGACACAGTGCGTTGTCTTGGTGAAACAACACTTTTTTCTTTTGCAAATGTGGCCGTTTCTTGGCGATTTCAGCCTTTAATCGATCCAAAAGTGCACAGTAATAGTCGCTGTTGATGGTGGTTCCTTTTTGGAGATAGTCGATGAATATTATTTCTTTCGCATCCCAAAATACAGACGCCATCACCTTACAAGACGACTGTTGAGTCTTTGCTTACTTTGGACTCGGTTCGTCCACTGCTGTCCACTCAGCTGACTGTCTTTAGGATTCTGGTGTGTATTAGTGAAGCCATGCTTCATCCATTCTCACATATCGACGATAGAATTCGATTTTATTGCGGTTTAACAGCGCCAAGCACTCCTCTGAAGCATCAGTTCGTTTTTGTTTTTGGTCGACTGTAAGCTCACGCGGCACCCTTTTTGCACAGAGCTTTCGCATATCCAAATGTTGGTGTAAAATGGTAAAAACACTACCATCTTATATCTTTATAATGCCAGCAAGCTCGTGCACTTTCAATTTACTATCGTTCAGAACCAATTTGTGGATTTTTTTGATGTATTGTGGAATAACAGTCTGATTTGGGCGTCCGTTTAAATTCAGCAATCCACTTTTCTATCATTTGTCTCGATGGAGCAGTGCCCTGATAATGTTTATCAAGCCATTTTTTGGTTTCCACTGTATTTTTTTTCATCAAAAAGCAATGCTTTATCAAAACTCGAAATTTACTATTTTCCATTTTTTTTTTTTTTTTCAATAACAATAGTTGCACACAACTTGTCTCGATGGAGCAGTGCCCGGATAATGTTTATCAAGCCATTTTTTGGTTTCCACTGTATTTTTTTTCATCAAAAAGCAATGCTTTATCAAAACTCGAAATTTACTTTTTTCCATTTTTTTTTTTTTTCAATAACAATAGTTGCACACAAAATGCTATAACTCACGAATCAATTGTCAGATTGTTGTCAAATTTTTATACGTATCGTTTGAAGGTTGGTACTTAATAAAAATCATATGGAAAAAATATAGTAACGCCATCTAGTGTTATCCTATGGACTTTTTGAACGGTCTTTTATTTTAAATATTTTTTTTGGCATACTTTTTTTTAAATTCTGACTTATCAACTTTATTTTGTAAGGTTTTAATTTGTGAAGAAAAAATAAAACTTACAAAATAACTGTTAGACTGTAAGGAAAGAATAAAACTCAAAAATAAGTTTTATTTTGTAATAAAAACAAAAAAATAAAAGTAAAAACTAACTGTTATAGTAAGCAGAAAAATATATGTTGGAGTATAACGCTTTTTTACTTAATTTCTTAGTAAAACTTATAACAGTTACGGTCCCAAGAGTAATAAAAAAATTTATATAAATTAAACAAATACATATAGGACAACATTAGAATTTGTTTACTTTTACTGAGTCTAGACCCCTCCGAGGTCGAAATACCTTCCCCTGCGAACTCTTGTGCACGGCTTGTATTTTTAAATGTTGGTAAACATTCAGATAACTTTTCAATAGAAGGTCTATAGAAGGCCAACTTTTTTGAAACGTTTCATACATAAAAAAACTTGAAAATGATTTTTTGACTAGAAAGCAACTCAAACTCGCTCACCGAAATTTGAGAGTAGCCTTCACAAGCATTTTCGAAGTATTATTAAAGTAAGAATTTTTGAAACTGTGTTCACAAGTTTCTTAGAATTAATATCGAAGTGGAAACATCTAAGAATCTCGAGAATAGAACCTGTTGGAAGTTCAATTGTTAGTTCAATTCATATAGTAAAATAAAAGGAAAAATGTCGATTGGGAATTTTTCTAATAGAATGCTTGTAATTGCTGTCTAATATATTCCATTTATTTTTTCAACACAGCTCTTTAGTTTTTATTATCCTGCTTACTGCGAATTATGCAAAAGTCTTGGAAATGATAAGACGATATTTTTGCATAGCAATGCCTATTAGAAAAAAACACAAATCAGGTGTTGTGATTATAGCAGAAAATACCAGCAAAAAAAAAAAAATTGCAGGTGACTTGGCAAGAACATTTTCTAGGCAATTTTGCGAGCACCAAAAAACAAAAACGCCTCTCTAAATTAGCTGACTAACCTAAATAGCGAAAGCAGTTTATAGAAAAAACAAAATCCTTTGCAAAGGAACCAGGCAGTGAACGTTAAATGCAGAAAAGTAATGCTTCCTTAAAAAACTCGAACCAATACAAATGATTGCTGACACAATAACTGGATCTAGTTAAAATTGAAATAAAAAAAAGACGTATACTCTTTATTTTTTTTTTTTTGCCATTTCAGTTTATCCGAAAAAGTTCTTAAAAAAAATTTCAACTCATATTAAGACTTTTTAGTCTAAATACATATAAAAAATATTTGCGGATATCTCGAAGTTTTTAATTAAATCTAACATGCTGTACAATAACAACAACAACAAAAGCAGCCACAGCAATAACAATAGCAAACAAATAACAGCGCTAGTTAAACTAACAGTAGCATCAACACAAACGACAACAACAACAACAACAAAAGTAAGAGCAACAAAGCACACCATATGCACGCAGACTTATATTTTATGTCCTTTGAAAAACAAGCTTCAACAATGAAAACGACAACGACATAGAAAAAGTTTAACTATGCCATAGAATTGAATGCAAAAAGGAGCAACAACAGCAAAAACAACAATACGAGTATCATCAAAAAAAAAAAAACTTTATTTTCCAGCGAAGGCTATTGTGCTCCTAAAAGTCAACTATAAAAATAAAAATATTAAGTTTTTAAAGTTTTATCAACTAGTTCCCTGCTGTTATTAAAGCGTGTCCTTTAAGCAGAGTTTTGTGGCTTTTAAATAAAAAATCAAAAAGAACATAAATGTAAAAAAAAAATAAAGAATAAAATTTTATCTGAGCATAATGGCAAAATTCGATGCGGGCATTTGTCTATATATACCCTATAGGAACAAACTAACTTGTTTTTAAAAACAACTAATTAAAAAACTAATTTAAAATAAACCAGTATATGAACTACTTTTAATTATATTAAGGCGGCAACTACTCTGATGTTGACATGTTTAAATTGCAAATTTTTATTAGATTACAAGTTTTTATATATTTAACCATGTTATTTCATCAAATATTATTAACTTCAGGCCATCAGTAATAGTTTTCAATTGGTTATTTCAAAGCAATTAAAAAAATAATTTAAATGTAACTAATTTAACAAGTAGTTGAAAATATATGCAGACGAAAGTCAATTGACTTATTTAGCGGACATCACCATACAAAATAAGTTAGTTCGTTCTATGGAAAAAAGTCAGAATTTCAACTAGTTGTGGTTGACAAAATACTACTTTATCAACTACTTTTAAATTAGTTGATTTTCCTACAGGGTATATATATATATATGTGAGTAGGTGTGTGTTTGAGTGTGTATCAGCGAGTGTGGATTCATATGTGTTTGCTTCGGAGAAACATGTGCTACTAGATTGAAATTTGTGGGTGTGCCACACAAAATCATTGTATGTAATTTTTAAAATGATCCCTGTTAAACGTTACTTGATTGAGCCAAATTTAAAGGTCACAAATTTTATTTTAAGGTTTTATATTTAATCGATTTTGGTTATGTAGAAGGAAGGAAGTGTGTTTTTAGCATAAAATTTCAATTTATTTTAGAGGCAAAAAGCTTTTCGGTGTTCAGTAAGGGAGAAAAAAAAAAAATCATAAAGTTAAGAAAAAATTCCGAGAGTAAAGATGATTTATGTACAATGGAGAAATTATTTTACATAATCAACATGTTCAAAGTTTATTTTTTTTTTGTTTTTCTGTAGTAAGTTAATAATTTATTCCGTATATTTTCAAGTAAAGCTTAATTTTAAAAATTTCACATGGCAAAAATATACGAGTATATATATATAGTATATATATTTTTTTTAAGTCTGTCCTACTCACAAAGAAGTCATACACTAAAAATATTGCAGCTGTTTTTTCCTACATAATATTAACTTTAATGGCGTCTCTATGGCGCCAGTTTAGTTGGGTATGCAATTGTTAGCCACTACTACACCGAAACTGTATCTGAATTGATTTTATCTCTGCTCTTTTATGCCATTATTTATTACTATTATATTTTGCGAAGAGTAATAAAACATATACATTAAATTATTATAAAGTAGACCAGCAAAAATTTTGAACACGTTATTGCTTTAAATGTGAAGAGCAGACAAAACACACACGCATACACACCCACTAACCAACATAAATCTAAAAATACCAGCACAAATCTTTACATGAGAAAATGGTCGTCAATGGAGTATCTTTTTTGGGCTTGTTTCTGTTTAAAGCGGCAACCGTGCTTAATTTTTTTTTTCAGAAAGTAGCTGTATGAAAGTGTGTGTGTATTTTATTTTTTCAACAATAATACTACAGTAAAAAGCCAATGAAGTTCAACAAAAAATAGGGTAGATTTTTTATGTAAATTATAAAGAGTGGAAGAGGCAAGTGTACCAACTGCATTTTTATTTTATTTCTCGAAAATATTTTGGCAATTTAAGTGACCTGTTTATAAATGTATACTGAATATAAATTTGGTTTAAAGTTTTATCTGTAAGAAAATCAAACACATTCAGAGCCCTGATTTTAGGAATATATAAATAAATAATTGCAAATTAGCAGCCATAGAGTGTGACAGCAAGGTTTCCAAAATAATATTAACTGGAAAAAAATTCCAAAAGTATGACGTAAAACATAATATTACGCAAATATTTATTGGTTTTTTTATCATGAATTCAAACCAGTAATTTAAAAGATCATAACGGTCAATTCCTTTAGATTTTCCTCTAGCGATGAAAAATTTTAATTTAAAAAAATACAACACCCTCAAATATGTCGGATTTGAATGTAGTTGAAACAGCAAGAAAAGTTGGTTTCATCAGGCTCAAGAATTTCATCATCAAGGCATGTCAGAACTCAAAGAGTTAGAAAAAAACATTCCCCGGAAATGTTGCAGTTATTAGATAACTATAAAAATATCGATGAATATTTTTACGAAAATTAGGTAAAGTTTTTAAATTTTATTTCCTATGTAAAATTTCATGTTATAATAATTTTTTTTTTTTTATATATTTTTTTCCATTTTTTTTATATTTTTTTTTTTTTTTTTGTATTTAAGAAAATAAAATTGAGTAGGAAACGTAATAAAAATGGAGTTTTTAATAAATAATATTTTTGGTATTGATTATATAATTTAAGAAATTTTTTCAGTGTAGCAATAGTTTAAGACTCTAAAAAAGGAAATTGACTTTGTATTCGTGTTGATTAACCTTGAGTCAGATATAATTCAAGTTTTTCATCACTTTTTCTGAGAGAAAAATTATATGGAAAACTACATTTGTAGTGTTTTACACCCTTCAGAAAGCTTTTGTTAAAAAATTAATCCTTAGCATCCTGCAGGTCTATGTAAAATAGATTTAACATATTAGGAGCCAGGGCTGTAGCTAGAGAAATTTTGCTTCTAGAACTGACAAATTTTTTTAAAATTAGAAAACGGTAAAATTATAATAAAAATAAAATCTTTAGGCGGGCACAGGAGGCTCGGGTTTTGATTTAAATTTTTTTCTAAAATTATTTTAAGAGGTGTATTTAGGTAATTTAAAAAATATGAAAAAAATGCTTTTTTATAAATAATTTCGACGATACGTTTTGCTTCAAATAGACAAATTATTGATAACTACGCTTTCCCGAACGACGACAACATTTTTTTTATGATTTTACGATGAGTTTATAAGACATAATTTTTGTTGAATGATCACAAAAATAATTAAAAAAAAATTTGTTCAAAATCCCTCCTCCCCTTAAAGTTTCCATTTTTATTATTATTTTAGTGTTTTCTAATTTTGAAAAAAAAATTTGTTAGTCCTTCGACCAATATTTCGCTAGCTACAGCCCTGATAGGAGCTGTTTTATTTTTCTGTCCTCATCAAGATCTCACAATAGGTTCAGAAGTTATGAAATTTCAACGAAAAGTGCCAGATCGAGCCACTGTTCGCACAGTATTTTGATTTCATACATTCTTGTGCCAAAAATAGAAAACGTTGACGAATTTTGATAAAATTTGGTACAGCACTTTTTTAAGTCTTATTAAGAAAATATCAAAAAATTGTACATATCGGACCACTATAACCCCACTTCCGTACAATTCTAAACTGGAGAACAGAAAAAGTCGATATATTTCAATGAAATTTGGTACAATCTTGTCTTTAAGGCTTATTAACGCAATTTAAATACATGGTATGCATCGATTCACAAACACCACCTCCCCCATACAACACGAAACTGTAAAACATTAGAAAATCAAAATATTTCAATGATATTTGGTGTACTATTGTATTTTGGGCTTAATAAAAAATTTTTGAATTAATGTTCATTGAGACTCAAACATCCCCATCTCCTCCATTATCTCCAGCTCCATTATTAGAGCTTTGATACTTTTGCTTGTCCGGTCAATTCCCAAAAAATCTTGTAAATAATACCGAAAATTCAAGTATGTTGCATTTACAATACAGGTGCTAGCGTCAAAGATGGGCGATGCGAGTGTGTTTGCTATGTTTTTCCCTTTGTGTGCCGGTTATTACAATTTTATAACATTTAAATAAATTTCTCTCTACTTGCTTTGTTGTAGTTCATAGCTTTTTATCTTTTATGGCTCTTCAGAACCCAGCTGACATGACATTCGCGGCAGAGAAAACAGACCTTATTTTAAAAATTCATAACTCAGTCAAAAACAAACATTTTTCCAAAAATTTTTTTTTATTATTGTAGAGAATTGAACAAATTACAAAAAAAAAAAATTCAAAAAAATATATTTTTTACTCCAACATGGTTTTATAGAGCTCCAAACTGGCGGCAGAGAAAAAAACGGGGCCTCGTGGTTGCAGCGCTGGGAGTTGCAAAAATTGTCCAATCTGGGAAAAAAATGCCTTTTTTAATATTAACAAAACTGGTTATCGTATGACACGAGCTTTTTTTTTAAATTTTTGGTGATGTTCCAAATTTGAAAGTGTGTTTTTTCGAAAAAAATATTGCCTTTAAAAATTCATAAAAAATCAAAAAAAATTTAAAAAAAAAGCTCGTGTCATACGATAACCAGTTTTGTTAATATTAAAAAAGGCATTTTTTTCCAGATTGGACAATCAAGTTTAAAAAAAAACAAAAAAAAAAAATTCGTCAAAAAATTAACCGCTAGTGCCACAACCAGTACGAAAAACATGGTTTCAAGATAAACGCGTTCAAAGTTTGTGAACAAAGAAAAAAAAAAAGGTTACCTTTAATCTGCCATGCCTGCTTCGTACTGCATGCCTTCGTTATCTTGTGTTGTGCTGTTTCTTATAGTTTTTTGCAATCGTTTAGCAATTCGGGCTTCACCCTTCAAGTAGGTACGAAATAACAACCACCAAAAGTCAGGTAGCAAGTAAAACAAGTATATACCAGCTGCCGTACGTAGGTAGCGCAAAAATTGAAAATGCGCTCTCACTAATCCGGCTGTACCTTTTGAACCCGTAGGAATTTTTCCATGATATTAGAATCTTAAGAATATTTACTAAAATACAAAATTATTAAAAAAAAGTTTATTTCAAAAAACTGCCAATGTCATGTAACCCCTTAATGCCTTTTATAACTATTTTAACTATTTATTTACTATTTTCTTTATTTTGACTTATTTTGTTTTATGGTATTATATTTAAGTCGCAAAAGTAAATTTTGAATATTTTCATTACAGCTCTCATTTCTTTCAAGATTCATTAAATGCACTTAAATAATTCGTGGTAGAAGTTAGTTTTTTAAGTATTCACAAAATACGCCGCAGGTACTGAAACAACAAAATACCACAGCAAACAACAACAAAATCATGTAAGAAACTTTAACTCTCTCTAGTTGAAACAAAGAAAATTCGTTATTTGTTTTTCGAATGTTCATGAAAACGATGGCAGACAGGAATGAAGGAGGCAAGGCAGGTGCCCGCAGTGCCTACAAACTCTTTTGAAAGCTGAGGTTGTAGCATGGTTTTCTACTTAAGCCAATATTCAAAAAGTGTTTATAACTAGTTTTCGTTATATTTAAGCAAACATTTTGTGTATTGCTGCATAATGCTTAAGAAGTAGTAACATTCTTACGAGTTTTATTTAGTAAAGTTTTAAAAAACTTTCTTAAGCCTTTTTAATACAAGCGGTAAACTATAATATGTGGAATGATTTCGAAGTAATACAACTTATCTTATATTTTTAATATTACGTGGTTTGCCTTTTAAGTCTTGTGGCTAATTGTTTTTTAAAGAATTCTCCAAGATGGTCAATACAATTTTGCATTCGTTTGCATTTTTTTTAGCATTCTCAACGGCCAGTTCGGGAGTAGAAAAACGTTCGCCACGCATTTTTTTTCTTAATCCATTTTTTACCAAAAATAATAATGTTTTAATATCTAATTGGAATTTTCATGGCGAGTTCGAAATTGACCAACCAAGTTTTGGGCATTTTTTTTCTTTTTAATTGCAACACAACAGAATGAAAGCACAACTATTCAATAAAAATGCTGAAATACGGGCGTGAATTTAAGGGAATGTCAAAAATTTAAACAAAAACTTTTGACATATATACACAGATATAATGCGCTAACTATCCCAGTGGATGAGATCTCGACCAGGCATTTTCAAGGCTGCCTTGTGATCATCTGGATTAGCTGTAATAACATGCGTATCTTAAATTCATTTTAACTTTCCGTTAGGCGCAGTGTTTTTTAACGAGACTAAAAAAATTTTAGAAATATATATAAGTACTAAGATAGTAATATATATAAGTACTAAAGTTACAACAAAGAAATAGGCGCTTGTATTAACTAGATCAGCTATTTGTATAAATAACGTTAATTTTTATTTTTCCTTTTTATACAAGTAGTCATAATATGTTTAAAAATACTATTTTTAGACTATTCTTGTGTGTTTCTAGGTGAAACTTAAGAAAAGCGAGAGAGAGTAAAAAAAAATTCATGTCGGGAAGCCAAAAAGCCAAACTTAATCAAAACTAAAAAAAAATTAATCGACTTCGCCGCGGCGCGAAACATGGTAGTTAGTAGCACCAGATTTAAGCACCTCGACATCCACAAGGCCACCTGGCTGTCCCCGGATCAAAAACCGCAAAACCAAATTGATCATGTTGTAATCGACGGAAGAAGAATATACGCACAGGAATGCAACGAAAGCTAGATGTCGCTAAGCTGCAATTACAACGGACTGCCGAAGCCTACTCCGCTCAACTCTCGGTTAAGCTCAACCAACCAACCTCTGGACCCGACGACGCCCGCGGACTTTGGGCGCATATATCCCACTCCATGCGCGCTGCCGCTGAAGAAGTCATTGGTTTCCGTCGCCCGCAACCTCGGAACCAATGGTATGATCAGAAGTGTCGCATTGCGACTGCAGTAAAAAACGCCGCATATAGAAAAACGCTGCAGTCAGCTGCAACGCGAGCCGTGCGAGAAAACTACCGCGAAAAAAGGAAGGAAGAGAAGCGCCTTTTCAGACGCAAGAAAAGAGAGCAGGAAAAGCGTGAGCGTGAGGAACTAGAAGTATACCAGGGCAAGAAGGATGCACGAAAATTCTATCAACAGGTTAAGCGTCTAACCCAAGGTTTCAAGCCCGGAGCATCTACTTGTAGAGACGAAAATGGAGATCTGAATACGAATACGCAGTGTGTGCTGAGATTGTGGAGACGGCACTTCTCCAATTTACTTACTGGCGACGATTCCACCAATGCCGCCCATGGAGAGCGCAGTTCAGAGCTACCAATCAACAATGAAGGAGTGGAAGTACCACCACCTAGCCATAAAGAGGTTCGAGTTGCTATCCAACGACTCAAAAACAACAAAGCAGCGGGTGCTGACGGCCTGTCAGCTGAATTGTTTAAAACCGGCGGCGATGAATTGATAAGGCGCATGCATCAGCTCATCAGCAAAATATGGCTAGAAGAAAGCATGCCCGACGATTGGAACCTCAGCGTACTGTGCCCTATACTTAAGAAAGGAGACCCAACAATCTGCGCAAGTTATAGAGGTATCAGTCTTATTTCCATCGCATATAAGGTTCTCTCAAGCGTACTGTGTGAAAGATTAAAGCCGATTACAAAAACACTGATTGGACCTTATCAGTGTGGCTTTCGACCTGGTAAGTCCACCATAGACCAGATTTTCACGCTACGACAAATCCTGGAGAAAACCCACGAAAATCAAATTGATATACACCATCTCTTTGTCGATATTAAAGCTGCGTTCGATAGCCCGAGAAGGGATTGCCTATACGCAACAATGTCTGAGTTCGGTATACCTGCAAAGTTGATCAGACTTTGCAGAATGACGTTGAGCAACACACGCAGCTCCGTCAAGGTAGGAATGACCTCTCCGAAACCTTCAATACCGAAAGAGGTTTCAGGCAAGGCGATCCACTGTCTTGCGATCTCTTAAACATCATCATGGAGGGGATCGTACGAAAGGCCGGTGTGCATCGTAATGGCACCATTTTCTACAAAGGCGTCCAGCTCCTTGCGTACGCTGATGATATTGATATTGTCGGCAGAACAAAGAGAGATGTTACCGCTGCTTTCGCCGCTATCGAAAAGGAATCAGCCAAAGTGGGTTTGACGATAAATGAGGGCAAAACAGAATATATGCTGTCTACAAACAAGGGAGCTCGGCGTTTAGACTACCACGTTTCATCCGGCAGCTATAACTTTGAAGTAGTCAAGGAGTTCGTTTACCTTGGCACCGCCATTAATACCAAAAACGAAATCAGCCTGGAGATAAAGCGAAGAACAATAATTGCTAATACGTGCTACTACGGGCTCAGTAAGCAACTAAGTTCCAGAGCCCTCTCTCGATCGACAAAACTAACACTCTACAAGACGCTCGTTCTACATGTGCTGCTTTATGGCGCTGAGGCATGGGTAGTTTCGCAAACTGACGCAGCCGCTCTGGGGGTGTTCGAGAGAAAAGTTCTTCGCAAAATCTTCGGTCCTGTTCGAGTCGGTGATGACTATCGCATCCGAATGAACCACGAGCTGTATGAGCTCTACAATGACATTGACGTAGTTCGGCGTATAACTGTGCAGCGACTACGCTGGCTGGGTCATGTCCATCGTATGAACGACGAAGCTCCAGCGAAAAAGGTGCTCGAGGCGAGGGTCGCTGGTCAACGACGACGAGGGAGACCATGCCTCCGATGGATGGACCAGGCTGAGGAAGCCTTAACCGCACTTGGTGTATCCGATTGGAGAAGGCGCGCGCAAAGCATAGGCGCCTGGCGAGAGCTGATGAGGTCGGTTGAAAACCGGACACGGGTTGTTACGACCACCTAAGTAAGTAAGTAAGTAAGTAAAAAAAAATGAATTTAAGTCTACTTCCTAATAGTTTTAATTATTTTATGATAAACGACAAAAGTTTGTGGTCGAGATTTCGACCTCTGGTAGGAAATGGGTTACTGCGAAGGAAAAAGATGACTTCTTCTTGAGTGTCAAGCCATGGCTGTAAGGTGGGATGACCCATTAATTCCACGCTTTGAGTACGCAAAGAAGCTTTTTTTGAGCTGATGTGTGGAAGCTCTAATTGTTGTGATGGATCTTGATCATGGTACAATAATTTACTAGGTAGCCTTGACAACTACCTTTTTTCTCACGAGCGGCGATCGGGAGTTGTCAGATCAATACAAAGTTTAACTTTTCATCTGTTTTGCTGTTTCTTCGTTTTCTCTTTTCAATGTGTTTTTGACAACTACAAATCGCCAACAGAACTGTCACTCCTACCTTAAAGACTTTCGGCATTATTGTGTTCCATTCAGCATTAACACTGCTACGTGGTTGTGTTCGTCACACAAGGTTTCTCTGTGGTGCTTCTGTGGTACTTCATTACAAAATAAAGTAAAAAGTTGTACAACAAATGGTTGATTCTTATCGCACGAAAATGTTCATGGATTAATTCCATTTTTTTCTGAAATTAAATTTTGAAACCACTGTAAACAACACAATAATCGGAAGTACACCAAAATGTTTATGAATAAGCTTCCCAGGTTTTGTTTACAGAAAGCTTTTATACCAAAAAATGCTTTTTTATGGGGTCAATTTAGACTTTCTTGGGTTGAGTTTCGAGGGTTAAACTTTTCTACGAAATTATTCTTCAGATCCAGTGCTTCCACATGTATTTAACTTTTAACCTTAAATTTACCGGAAATGTGTCGAAGATTTGAAAATTGACTAAGCCCTTCATTTCAAGATCCTCGCTAACCTGCTATGTGCCCAAAAAGTGCCTAATAATTCATGCATAATTTAAATATTTCATTCTATTGGGTTGGCAACTAAGTAATGGCGGACTTCACTCATATTTGGCTTTAGTTGAATTTTTTAGGTTTGCTGACGTAATCGAAATGTCAAACACATTTTGTTATTTGATAGTTGGTACTTCAACTGTCAATCAGTCAAAACATTTCTTTGATTGGTTGTGTAGTTTTTGTTTGGCGTCTAATGAAAAATGGAAAATCAAAACGAACATTTTCGTCATATTTTGCTTTTTTATTTCCGGCAAGGAAAAAACGCATCGCAAGCTCATAAAAAGTTATCTGCTGTTTATGGTGACAAAGCTTTAAAAGAACGGCAGTGTCAAAATTGGTTTGCCAAATTTCCTTCTGGTGATTTTTCACTCAAAGATGGAAAACTCTCTAATCGTCCAGTTGAAGTTGATGACGACCAAATCAAAGCAATAATCCATTCGGATCGTCTCAGTACAACAAGTGAGATTGCAGAGAAGCTTCATGTATCACATACATGCATTGAAAATCGCGTAAAACAACTTTGCTATGTTAACTATGTGTTGTGGTAGATGTTATTAAATTTGTTAAAGAAACGTAATGAAAATGATCCATTTTTAAAACGATTGATAACTGGTGATGAAAAATGGGTTGTTTACAACAATGTAAATCGGACAAGATCGTGGAGCAAGCCAGGCGAACCAGCTCAAACAACATCAAAAGCTGATATTCATCAAAAGAAAGTTATGTTATCAGTTTGGATGGATTACAAAGGAATTGTGTACTTTGAACTTTTACCACCCAACCGAACGATCAATTTAGATGTCTACATTGAACAACTAGCAAAATTGAACAATGCAGTCGAAGAAAAGCGGCCCGAATTGACAAATCGAAAAGGTGTTGTATTCTACCATGACAATGCAAGGCCACACACTTTGGTCACTCGGCAAAAATTATTGGAGCTTGGTTGGGATGTTTTGCCACATCCACGAAATATCTAGTCCTGACCTTGCACGATCTGATTACTTTTTATTTCGATCTTTGCAAAACTCCTTGAATGGTAAAAATTTCAATAATAATGATGATGTCAAATCGTACCTGGTTCAGTATTTTGCTGATAAACACCAGAAGTTTTATGAACGTGGAGTTATGATGCTGCCTGAAAGATGGCAAAAGGTCATTGCTCAAAATGGGCAATACATTACAGAATAAAGTTATTTCGTTCCATGAAAAAATTGTCTTTTATTTTCTAAAAAAAAATCCGCAATTACTTAGTTGCCAACCTGATAGTTAGTTATAAAAGAACCAGCTTCTTTTTTTATTTTGGAAAAAAATTAAATTTTATGAGACCATTTATATATAATTTTTTTACATATTTCATATTAAATTTTTTATATTATATTTTCAATAATATTTATATATTATTTGGGAATTTTTTACACAACCAATTTATGCTATTTCTTCACCACAGCTTTTTTTCATATAAAGCATAAGAATTGTGCAAGAACAACAAACTGTCTGCTTTTAGTCAATATTATGGAAGATTTTCTTTTATTTTAAAAGCCCTACAGCAATTAAAAAACTCAGTGCTGCTTCACAAACGTGCATGAATATATATTACCTACTCTGCTTCCATGCTATTCGTATTCACTCTTACATTTTACCTTTTTAGTTTTTTTTTTTTTTGTTTTTGCTTATTCACCAAGTCAGTCATGGAAAATAGGAAATAAATTCAATTTTAATAGATTTGTTTTGATAAATTGAACTTCTCGCTAAATGCCGAAAGGACTTTTGATTTTAAGACTATTTTCAATGTTGTTTATTAATGTTCGTTTTTTTCTTTATATTAAGAATACCTATTTAATAGAAATTGTTCCTGGACATAGAGACACTAGCATGATGATCGCTTTGCCTATTTCGGGAAATTTCTGTTTACACAAATATTTAGACTTATTTATTGAGTTTTTTAGGCTTGACAGTAAAAATAGAATTAAAAAGCTAGACTCGTAAGCTATTTAAAGACTATATAAATAGAGTGGTCATATTTAGTTTCAGATTAATCGTTAAAACGCTTTCATTACTTATTCGGTTTTCCCGGTTTCGATTTTCTTAAAATCCAAAATTTCATGTTATTTGACTTACCGCTTACATTTACGTCATGTTATTCGAGAGGTTGGAATTTTTTTTATTTTTATTAATTTTAGTGAACCCATTTACGCAAGTTGTCAGCTAAAGTTTCACTCTTTTGAGTACCCTAAGAGCGATTTAAAATGGAAATGATAAATTAATAATATGGGCATTTCTAGAAAAAAGTTCACCGAGACACGAAAATTAAAAGTTATTAAAAACTAATTATTTAATGATGTTAGCTTAGAGAAATATTTAAATTTTCTTGATTTAAGCAATTTGAACATAAACTCATTTACTATGATGATCTAATCGTCTGCACTGTTTCACAAATGTAATTTTTCTTTTTAGTAAATGTTTCGTAGACGTTTTTATTTTATTGGCTAAAAATAATGGAAAATGGTTAATGCTAGAAGAGACAGTATATATTAAATTACTTGTTTTTTAATTATTAAATCATATAATTACTTAAATATCTAACTACTCAATTACCCAATTAAATTACAATGGAAATTTAAGTAACGTAACGCCAGTAACGTCACGCCAGAAGACTACGCCTAATAACAAAAAAACGGGAAAAGATTTTTAAATTTGATTACTTGGAAAATAAACTTATATTATTTCAAAACTTCAGAAAGAGGTTTTATACAAAAAGTCTTGACAATTCGCAGAGTTTTGCAAATTTTGTAATCCAAGTCGAAAACTACTTCTGTGTTTTGTAACGTAACGCCTGAGCACATATTTGCTTATATCTGTAAGTCCTAAGGATCGATTGTTGTAATTCTTTAATTTATTAAAGTGCTATTTAATTATTACGCAAATATAAAAAATCTTTTTAAAAATTTCACTTTTTCATAAATTTTTTTATTTTTTTATCATACAAAACGTACGCAACGTCAGTTTGGAAATGCCCATATATATAAAAACTCTCTTGGCGCTAATGAGTCCAGATTACGCTAAAAATGTACTCACTTAAAAATTAAAGAAATACTCTTAATTATATTGTGAACTTTTTTTTTAATATTCTTTTAATTTATTTCAAGTCCATCTTTCATTGATTTTTCTAAAATGTTTTTCTTGCATTGTTTAAGTTTTTGTGTAAAGGCAGTATTCTAGTCTAGAGGGAAACATTTTGGGAATTTTTTAAATTTTAATAAAAAAAAAGGCTTTGCACTTCACTTCCAAGTGAAAGTTTCACATTTAACGTTTGAATTTAATTTTTTTTTTTGATTCGTATTTCTATTCAAGTTCGAAAAAAATAAAATTAAAGCGTAAAATGTGATACCAACTATGGGGTTCATAGTGATTTGATTTCACTTTAGTCGGAAGGGAAATGCAAAACCTGCCCGTATACTGCCGTCATAAGGAAGAGGGCGGCATCTAGCATGAAAATCAAAATTCATTTTATTGTCCATCCATATTATCCATGTGTGTCTCAAAAATGCTTCCTCCTATAGTAACCCCCAAAAAATGGTTAGATTTTACCTATTTTGCTTCCCCTTCGAGATATGGAACTTTATAATCTCAGAACATCATCTTCATAACATCAGAATCCAAATAATTGATCCGACTTAGATTGCAAAAAAGGGCAAAATCTGTCAAAATCACAAAAAGTGTAACAACTTTTTATATTCTGACGCCAGAATCGCAATCAGCGACCCCCAAGACAACAAGCTTTCCCAATTTGAACTATTTTAACTATTTGGATACTTGCAAGCTTATAAGCTTTTGCCGATTGATTAGTTTGATACGAAGCTTGCTTTGCTTGGTTTTTTCAAGTTCAAACCAAGTGAATTTTCAACTACTTGTAAAAGCTTGATTTTTCAAGTACTTGATGCAGGTCTCTGGTATTTACACAAAACGTAGGCATCATTCCAGGATAAAACGCAGTATCTACATAAACAGAGTAAAAAATGCCGTATCTGCATATAGATGACGCAATTATTGTTTGTTTTTTTTTTTTGTTATTTTACACACAATTTTTTTTCAGTCATAAAAAATAGAATTTGAATCATATGAATCCTTTCATTACGTAATTTAAATATTTATTATACCTTCGCTTTCACCCTAATAATATGTACCATATCTATCAGTATGATGGTTTTGATGATATTTTAAATTTAAATAAGCAAATTATTTTCTTTTAGTTTTCATAGTTGCGAAAAATGATGCAGATACGGCTTTTCTCAATGTTTTTAATTGAATAAAATCGGGAAACAAACAAGAAAAAAGCGGCAAGTACAGTGTTTTATGCTACAGCTTTTGGATTATTGGTTAATTCTTTTAAATAACCTTATAATTTATACTGCCCTGGGCTTCTCTTTTCTGAAGAATACAATTTTTACAATTATTTCATCCCTTCTTCATAAAATATTGCCTTTTTATATTGTGGCGTATTTCTTAGATTTTTGAATATTGTAGATGCCGCACTCTTCCTTATGACGACATTATATGTGTATTAATATTTCAATATTTCACAAAAAATTTATAAAACAAAATTAAAAATTGAAAATTTACAGGCTGGCTGAGTGGAGGGGGAAAGAGGCAGGGGGTGCCTCCATCTTGAAGCGAATTCAACTATTCGAGTCTTTTGAAAAAAAGATTCTTTATAAGTAAGAATGCTGCTATATCCCGGACTAGGGCAAGAAAAAGAAATTTTTTCGCGAAATGGCGACTGTTAAAACAAATTTAATTTCATAAAAAATTGAATTTTATGTAATTTTTTGGCCTTTTTTTAAAGTTTTGAATTTTTTTAAAACATTAAAAAAGAAATTTTTAAATAATTTTAGTCCGGTACAAGCCGAATTTTAAGTTAATCGGCACATCAGATCTTGAGATATCATGCCAAACGCGTTGGAAAAAGTTGTTTCGAGAAAACGAGTTTAAAGATTTGAGCAAAGTTACCGGTAGTCAAAGTCATATAAAAAAAGTTTCACTAAAATATTCGTAACTCCGTATGGAAGCAATTATATGGAATTATATGGAAGCAATTGAAACATATTGTTTTAAAAAGCAAGTTATAGTATAAATGTAACCCTTAAAATATTTAAATCAAAAATATTTTAACCTTATTCGTGTCACGCTATCTGAATAACGTAATTTGTCACGATGTGACTTAGAGACACTAATAAAAAAAAAAAACAAAGAGAGTTTATTTATTTATTGAAAACAAAGAAAGTAGTTTAATATATGTGTCTTTGAAATACTTATACAAAATATACAAATAGATAATTCATTTATTTAAATGGAAAAAAATGAGAAAATTTAAAAGAAATAATGTGGTGATTTTAACTTAACTATTAATATATACATGTTAGGCAAACCCGACTTCTCTCCTTGCATACGGGTTTCTTTTTTTTTATTTTTATTAAATTTAGTGAACCCATTTACTTTGTGGTATGCCACAATGTTACATTTAACTTAATCTACAATCACTTATCGTTTTCCAGAAGTTTTTTGACTGCCACCCCTTGTTATATTCTGTAATAAGCAAATATTACGAAATCATAAAAAAAATTATTTGTGTATTACAGAAACAGAGTGACCAAAAAAAAAATACATTTAACTTATTTTGCTTTAAAACAAATTTATAATCTTATTACTTTTTTTTACTTATAGGTATATAAGAAAAAGAAAAATTTTAATGATATATTGCTAACATTGGCGTAGCGAAAGTTCCCCACTGAACATTAGAAAAGTAAAAGTTTTAGTATTTAGTATCAAAACATATTTTTTTTTATAATTAAACAGCATAGAATTTATTAATATTTATAAAAGCTTAATTTATTTTTTATTACAAACTTATAGCTGACACATTTTTTATTTATTTATCAGTGACATGAAAAAAATTCTAGCCCCTGATTGATGATTGCTAATATACATTTTATTAAACAATAAAAAAACTGAAAGAATATACATTTATTCATATTTAACTGAATGCTTTTAATGGGACTCTCCAGCTCTTTATTACAAAATGTTTAAGATATTATATAAATTTCTATATTTTCCCTAAATTATAACATAAAAAACACTCAAATATTTGGCATATTTTTCTGAAAATTAAATTTCGAATTCATTATAAAAATGAAGTATTAACGAGTAATTGAAACATATCAGAATAAATTCCACTTTTCATTACTTAAGAACTGAAACAATGCCTTTTTTAAAAATTTCAAAATAAAACTAACCTTATTGTCCCATAACACACATCTTAATTTCTTTTAACATTCATAAATAAGTTAATGAATTAGGCGAATGAGAATTTTCTTTTTAAACAAAAATTTTTGGGCATGAATTTCGTTTTATTATTGCCACAAACAGTAGCCCAACCAAAGGCGAATTTTGGTGTTTAAACCCCCTCCCCCCCACCAAAAATTATCGTAGCAAAAAGATAAATAGGACACAAAGTGACTCACACGAAAAGTAATCGCAAGTTTTTATCAAAAGAATAAAATCCCAAAATATAAATTTCACATCTATTGTCGTTGAACCGTAATCTTTTAAATTATCGATGTTTTATTCGTTCAGAATACATGTGTTAAAATTTTTTAGTTGTAATTCTGACCACTTTCTCATTCTATTTGGTAGCGTATCTCTCACCTAAAATTTCCCTAGATCTGTTAAAAATAGGTGCTGGTTAATTTTAAGCAAAACCCATTAGCAAAATAAAATTTGTGAAATATGTGTTTTTGGTTTTGTTTACTTTTAACAATATACGAGTATTTAATTTAAAAGTGCATAAATAATAACAAAAAGTATTTAAAAAGTGCATAAATAAAAAAAGTGCATAAATTTAATTTTAAAAGAAAAGTGAAAAACAACACTGCAATGGCGCCACCCATTGAATGACCAACTAGGGTAAAAGAGCGTTTAGTTCCCTAGATAGAGCTGGGGTTGAAGTACTAATACTTTATTATTTAATTACCACACATTCAATTTGTCACTTCACATTATAATATTGTATAGAATTTATTTATTATACTCTAGGCATAATGCCAACAAAATAAATATTGATTTGACACTAATGTCAAAATTTTTTGACAAGCGTTTGATTTGTCTCAAATCTAAGAGTTCGATTTTAAAAGCATCTATTTCCACTATTCATTTCAACACTATTTTCTGACGATACAAAACCGCTGGATATGGCACTTTAAGAGTGTTTGAAAAACTAATTGGATTTTATTAAGATGTTTGAGAAGGAGATTTTGATGATATAAAAATGAATTTAAATGTTGTAGTGAACTGAATGTAGTAGTGTTGAGAAATAAAGCCAAAGTAATAAAACTAGCAATGGAAAAAATTCAGTGTTTGAAGCCTTAGAAGTAAAAAAATATTTTATAATATATTTAATTTGTCAATGCTTATTCAAGAAACAGGATGTTGCCAGATAGATTAAACGGTCTCACATTGCTAAATCTGTACAGATCTGTACAGAAAAACTAGAACCAGCTCTTTTCCTGGCTCTTTTTCTGATCTTAAAATGCTGCTAAGTTTGAAGCATTTTTTTCAAAACGAACATAGTTGGCAAATCTGAAATACTCTTCGGAGAGTTTTTGTCTTACTGCTTGCACTAGTATTATGATACTTCATTGCGAGTGTGCCAAATTTTAATAAAGTTGAACTAAAACTGTTCCACTGAGATTTCATTCGATCCAGTGCCACGGGAATGCAGCTATTAGGTATGATATCACTGTGGTGGAATTCTTTGTTTGTTTGTTAACTTTACCATACTTTCATATGCAAATATTACTCCCAAAATTTGCAATTTGCTACTGTGAGGTGAAGAATGACGGACTGGGGTCTAAAATTTGATCTGGAAAATAATGACTTACTCGGCCCTCTCACCTTAAGGTTGCGAATATAGTGAACACTTGTTGCTGAGCCGAGCCGAAAAAAACATTGGAGCAAAAGAGATACATGACTTATTGCTCCAATGAGTGTTTTGGCTCGGCGCAGCAACAAGCGTTCACTATGTTCGCAACCTAAGGCGTTATTCTTCATTACGATCATATTCAAAACGTTTCACAATGTTTTGAGATACTTTTAAAGTTAAACAAAAGAAATTGTTCATGCATTAATGAAGGAGCAGCTTGTTCTGAAGAAGATACCTTTCAAATTAAAACGCAAATGAATCAAGCGATAGCTCGATAGCCTTTGTCAATATAAGTCAAAATTCCAAAATAAAAAATTGCACGCATATCTTCAAAAATTCACGCAGGCGTGAAAAAACGACAAATGGCATTTGACCAGCCTAAAATAGGCAAAAAGAGTGGGAATAAATATAAATAACATGCTTTTAAAAATATATAAATTAAGGATCCTCTTCCTTTTTGACTTTTTAACACTTTGACATTGACTTTTTAACATATTCTTTAAGACAAACATTATATTTTCTTATTAAACTAACCAATTCTAAAAAATGTCCATGGTTAATGAACTCATCTTGTAACGTATAAACTGCCTCCTGTTCATTTTCTCTGAAACTAACTCATATTTTGTATATTAGTTATATAATGTTAATAATTCTTTTAAGAATATCACGCCTATTTGTATTTACTTGAGCCAAAGACTTTACTTCAGGGGCCCTAATCTGTATTGCGATGCGCCAATCAATGCGATGTGGAAATGAAATGTGATGCGTATGGAAATCCGTACAATCAAATCAAATTTGCGAATTTTCTTGTCGCATCGCAATAGAGAGTAGGGCTCCAGATATTTGATTGAAGCAACTTAAGTTTTCAATATACCAATGTTGGTGTAATATATAAATAAGCTTCAAGAGTTTTAATGTCTTCTGGAATTCTCCAGTATGGCCAGTCCGCCACTGGAGGTGAAGAAGTTGAATGGTAAGATGTTGCTTGTCCTGGCTGAGGTTTTTACCAGGAAGTATTAGTGCAAAAATCGGACTCACTAACCAGTACACAATAGCCGCTATAGTAACGTGTTTTTTTTTATATGTAAGTCCTACCTATTTTAAAATTCCCCCAAAAAAATTCCTGGTTGCGCGCCTGGCCACAAATCTCAATTGACTTTTTTAACGAATAATTCAGGCAAAATTTAAAAGTTTTAAGCAAATTTGTTAGGCCTTTTTGTATTTTCTTCCTTCCAAACTATGTGTATTTAACTTAATAAAATGTTTTAAACCCTCATTTTGTTCGTAGGAAACAGGACGAAGAAACTAACTTATTTTGAAATGAGCTATCATGAGCCAATTTCAACGCGATCTAGATACTTATGTGGTACTAATGTGTGCCTTAACAAGATGTTTCCATGTTATGTGCCAAAATACGCAGCAGTAACTTAAAATGACTTAAAAACTTACCAAAGCCAGAAAATCAGCTGTTCTACTTGAGCACTACTTTTTCACTTTTCAAAATTTCAACGCATAAATAGAGGAAATAAACAAAAACGCGCATGTCAGCCAAATTTCTTGCTTAAAAGTTAACTACTTGTTGGCTTGATTCGATTTGGCAAGAAATGCAGAATTTGTGGATTTAGTGATGAAAAGTTTGCTGCAGTCTAAAAAATGTACGAAAAAAAAAAAATATAATAAGATATGCATAAACATAAGAACCAAAAATCGCATATAACAAAAACTAGAGTTCTTCCAGCCAGTTGAAAGTAGCGCACTCTAAAGTTGGCAATGCAGCTTGTAGCAGTAGAAGCACCACTTTAAGCGCACGCTTGCACTACTTCAAAGCTGTTGGCTTCAGGCTGTTTTTTTAGCTTGTTATTTTTTGGTTTTCTTATTTGCCTGCGTTTTCAATTTTGCTACCTTTTTTGGTGAACTTTTCTTTTCTGTTTATTTGCAATAGTTTAGTTTTCCTTAAGAGGTTGGTTGCCATAAACCGGAAGCGTCTGCTGCAGCACCGAGCTTTAATTCTTCTTATTGTTGCTTTTTGCTTGAGCCAAGTACTAGTTTAGAAGGTTTTTCTTGTAGCTACTCCCTCTTAGTTCTGCTCTTTACTGCTTTGCCGTAAAAGTGATATCCGCATTTTATGCTACGGTTAGCTTGCTGTACCTTCTGCAAAAGTTTTAACAACCATTTCCGTTGAAAAGCAGCAACTTTAAAATTGCATATTTTTTCAGTTTCTACTATGATGTCTTAAGTATTCTTGTGAATTCAGAGTGGGCTCAAATTGTTAAACAAAATTTAATTTAATGTCAAAAATATTCAGTTTAAAAATATTGACAGAATTTTCCTTCCTCTTCAGTGTGACTCACTTTGAATAAATTTTTAAATTTTGAAAAAAAATGTTTTTGTAATAACCCAATAGACATTTTTATAAGCGGTTATATGTATGACTTCAAAAAACGATATCGTTTTGATATCGAGATGATGCCACAGAAGTGAAAATTTCTATCGATAACGATATACGAGACGATATACGAGACGATATCGTTATAATATCGAAAGAGTCCTTTTTTCGATGAAAATTAACATATCGTTAACGATATCAAAAACGTATTAATTGCGATTTCGCAACGACATTGAAATTGTGATACCGTTTTCATGACGAGATGATATCGCCTCTCTGTAAATATGCTTTAACTTTATTGAAGAAGTTTATTTTAAATCTTTCTTTTCATGATAATTACCTTATAATTACCATATAAATGATATCTTCGAGTATCAAAAATCTTTTAGTTGGTCTAACTCCACTTATTTCTTTTTAACTAAATTTATTTTAATATCATTTCTGCTTCTACTTCTACTTTTTATCTTTTCAATTCTGTTTCTAACTTTTGATTGTCATTTGTTCACTAACTTTTCTATAAATTTGGCTGTTAACATTGTATTCCTTGTATTTTCTTATATTAAACAGATTGTTTTTGTTAAGGTTTATTTATTTTTAAGTGTTATTTAGTTTGAGTTTTCAATTCAAGTTTTAAGTCAAGTTTGAGTTTTCTTTCATTTCAATTTTCTAACTATTGTTTTACTTGTGTAACTTCTTATGTGTTTGCACGCAGCATGCATCTATTTTCCTTGATATTAGAATAATACTTATATAGTTCTTAGCTTTTCTTGTATTAATGTGCAAGAAATCTATGTATAAAAATTGTTTTGAAGTCTCAATAAAATCTACTTACTTACTTCAGGATTTTGGGAACCCACCCCACCCTATAGAAATGTCTTGCTACACCCAAATGGAAATGTAGACAGTCATATTATTTGAGTAAAATTTCTTTAATATTCCTCTTCGTCCTAGAAGATCTTTTGCTTTAATTTACATGAGCTCTTGTAGAACAAATTACTTGCAATTTGTTTCAGATGTTATTTATTTAAATTCATAAATGTACTCAATTAAAAATAAGATTAAAAATTATCTCCAGTATAGCTACGGATTTGAATCATTCTCTCCCAAGGATATTTAATATTTTCCAGACAATGCTTTGCAATATATATATATATAATATAAGCAATATATTACTATCAAGCTGAATTAAAATAAATATAAGCCCACGTTCGACTCGCCAGACATATACCGGAACTAGACTCCGTTTGAACGACTTGCATGTTTAAACTTTGCTCTAATACTTGCTTACAGAAATCTACACACAATAGAATATAATCTGATAATCCTAAGAAAGACCTCGTCTGTTTGCCTTGCATATGTGGGAGCTCCACCGCGCCCTTCTAGCCTTTCATATGTGTACACTGCTCCTATAAATCGATCTATGAACTATCAGGATAAGATCCGGAATACCTTACCTTGCAAATTGTTTTTATTTTTCTATATTTAATTAAGTTAAATACTGAACTATTAACTTTTTAAAATGCCTTAAAGCAGTGAAGAGCATTTTCGAATTTCCTATGCGCATGTCATAGGCTGCTTTTCGCTGCAATGCTATCACACCTACGCCATGGCAGAATTATAAGGTAGGGCCGACTCGGAGAAGAATGAAGTAGCCAGCAGAGAAAATGCCGGCTAGTGGTCGAAATCAGCTGTTCATCTCGAGTTTCTTTGTGTTCACGTTACGCAGTTGATTTTAGGTTAGAATTGCTACAAATTTTCTTGCAAATTTAAGACTTCTTACACATTTTATAGTTTTTATTACATTGTTTTTTAAATCTTTCACTCAATTCATCTCAAATTTAACACTCGCGACAGCACAGTTTACATGTTGGGAACATTGTAAAGGGTGTTTTTTTTAGAGGTATAGAACTTCGAATTGAAATGAAACACAAGAAAATCGTTTTAATGTCCATCAATTTGGCTTTATTGGAAGGATCATTTTATGCTATTAATGTTTAAATATGATTTCGGGCATGTGGCCTCCGCGGCTGGCTCGAATAAATCTAATTCTACAGGTCCAATTTTCAACCACTTTTTCGAGCATATGGGGCCGTATGTCGGCAATAACGCTACGAATGTTGGCTTCCAAGTCCCCTAACGTTTCTGGTTTGCTGGCGTAGACGAGCGACTTCACATATCCCCAAAGAAAATAATCCAATGGTGTCAAATCACACGATCTTGGTGGCCAATTGACAGGTCCATTCCGCGAAATTATGCGCTCATCGAATGTTTCCTTCAATAAATCGATTGTGACGTGCGCTGTGTGGCATGTAGCGCCGTCTTGTTGGAACCACAACTCATCCACATTCATGCCATCCAATTCGGGAACAAAATAGTCGGTTATCATGGCTCTATACCGGTCTCCATTAACGGTAACTGACTCTCCAGCATTATTTCGGAAGAAGAATGGCCCAATGACTCCACCAGCCCATAGAGCACACCAAACAGTCAGTTTTTGTGGATGTAATGGCGTCTCAAGGGTCTCATGTGGATTCTCTTCACTCCAAATGCGGCAATTTTGCTTGTTGACGTAGCCATTCAACCAAAAATGAGCCTCATCACTGAACAAAATTTTGCGATGAAAATCAGCATCGAGATCAATCTCATTTCGGCCCATACACCAAAATCACGACGCATTGCATGGTCTCGCGGCTTTAATTCTTGCACAAGCTGGATCTTGTAAGGTCGCAAGCCAAGATCTTTGCGCAAAATCTTCCATAAAGTTGATGGACAAAGCTCCAATTGCTGTGCACGGTGGCGAATCGATTCATTCGGGTCCTCTTCAACATTTTGCTCTACAGCGGCAATTGTTTCTTCGGTGCGCACTGTTCGACGTCTCTGCGGATGCGTATTATCACATAGAGTAAACGTAGTGCGAAAACGATCCATGGTTAACCGAATTAATTGCTCTGATGGACGATTATGTCGACCATAAAATGGACGGAGCTTGCGGTAAGCTTCGCGAACTGAACCATTATTTTCGAAATAAAATTGCACGATTTGCAAGCGTTGTTCTTTTGTCAACCTGTTCATGATGAAATGGCAAACCAAACTGAACATAAATGACATTAGAGTTGCCTGATTTGACCACAAAATGCCAGTTTTATCTCTATTCGAAAAACAAACCTCTAAAAAAAACACCCTTTATATTTACTTCGTTTGCAATTTCTACGAAACCCGTCGTTTTGACAACTAGACGGCATTCTCTTTTTCCACTATTCGTTGGCGCGTGAGGACACTAACCAAATCGGCCCTACTTTATAATTCTGCTATGACCTACGCTATAAGCAACTTCGTGAAACTTACGAACAATGAACAAACAATGTCATTCTGCAGCACATAAAGATCGATTCTCTTAGCACAAAGCATGTCCGTTGACTATTAGCATTCATGAAAGCAAAATCTCGCTGCGCAATTTGTTAACAAAAATGTTTTACGTACAAAAAAAAAATTGAAGCAGAGCTGCCGCGCTCTCTCGGGCACACACACGAGTATGCATGTTTATGGGTTAGTTTGCTTTAAAGCCTTAGCTTAAATATTTGTCAATTTGTTCCATAGTGATTTTTTTTTTTAAGTTCTGTATCCGAACATGTTGCTCATCATATTGTCTTTCCAACGAGCTGAAGATGATATAAATCGGTTGAGATTTGACGAAATGGAAGCGTTGCAAGTGTTGTGAAATGTTTGAACACAAATGATCGAGAACTGGACCTAGAAAGCCTTATGCCAACTCCGAACGGCTTATGCTCTCAAGAAGCTTTACATTTTACTGTGGCTTGCCATTGTGTGCCGAACACAAAAATTAGTTCAATCGAAAAAACATTCCTTGTCAGATGGGATTCGTACCTGGGTTCTTTTGTATACCAGCCACGCATTTTAATCAGTATGGTCGCAACGGTTCTTAAGAATATAAACCAAAATTGTGTTTAACATTTTGCTAGGGCACAAGTTCTTTGCGGATGTATATTATCATTTAGAGTATACGTGGTACGAAAGCGGATGGACGATTACATAATATTCCCGAACTGCATGCCGTTAGTCACCAAACTGAGCAGATCTGACTAGCAGACTCTGACTAGATCTGACTGACAGAAATGGGACTAGCATGGCCAGATCTGACCAATTTATGACAGTTTAATCCCTGTCTGAAAATAGAACCTCTAAAAACACACTCTTTACTACCAGCTTAAATCCAAGCCTTCTCTCTGCCTCCAAACATTATTTATGCTTACCACAAAAGCGGCACTATTCGACCCCCACACTTTAAATCCTTAACAAACACCGCAACAATCAGCAATCAGCGTTACAAAAAAAAACATCTGTCAGCCAGTCAGGCAGTTTCGGCTTATCTTAAGGATACGCATACAAGCTATATGGTTGTATGTGTGTCTGCATATGTCAGCACAAAGACGCAGAACACTTACAAGCTGCGTTCGTGTTGCTTGTCAGTCGACTAAAGTTCATATCACAGCATCTTGCAAGGATTTGTTCGAAAGGCGCCACACAAAAGCAGCAGTAAACGATTAGGCAGCAAGCCACAAAAGGATGTCATTTGATGTTGATCAAAAATGTCTACACGAAATACATGCGTAAAATGTAAATAGCAAACAAACACACACGTACCATTCCGTAACTTATGGTATGATTTTGCCTATCTGCATAGATTCTATAGGTTCATCACTTTTCAATGCGCGTTCGTGAAAACATATTGGCAACTATTTGCAAACTCGTGTTGTTGTTTTTATTAAGCTTTATCTTATTGGCATTTAAACAAACATTCAAACCAACTGACACGCAATCATATCTATGAACATGCATTTAAATTCTAATCCTTGATAGCACACTTCTCACTGTTATGCATGTCAATGAAATAAAGGTGCTCCCGTGTTTAGACGTTTGTTTGTTTGTGCCGTTATGATTGTCCTTCAAGTTAATTGTTGTTGAGCAGTCGCTCAATAGCTTAACGCATTAAGCCATCATTTTAAAAGCATAAGTCGAGCATACATACTGATTATCCGCATTCGACTCCATAATGGCGTTAATTATAAGCTCATTGTTCAGCGTTGTTTTTTAAATATGCTTTTAGCTAATGCGGTGAATTCAGTGTTCAGTGTTTTACGGTCAGTGCTTTTATGATGTGTGGCATAATTTTACGCTTCAACAGTTAAAAAGCAAAGTAATTAAATAAATCACGGCAGGTAGTTTTATTCATAAAAAAAAAATTTATTTGTTTTATTTGTATTGAACCCTTTTTATGTTATGTACTGAACAAAAAACGTGCATAAAATCAAAGAAAAATTTCTTTGTTTCAATGAATAATTCATTACCATTGGTTCAATGTACGCATTTTTGGCGCAATGAATTTCTGTTCTTAAGTTTAAGAAGAAGTTTTTGAGAAAATTTTTATTAAAATTAAGATACTTTTCATGAAATGTCTTCAAAAATTCATTGATTTATATGAACTTTTTCTTACAGACAAGGAATCGTTTCTTTAAATCGAGAATATTCAGGGAATTAGATACACTAAGCCAATTTAAAGAGTTCATGAACTCAAAGAACAGATTCTTTGGCCTAAGGAAAAAAGTTAATTATCCCAAAAAAACTGATCCATTAAATTAAAGTAAAAAGTTTTAAAATTTTAAGATTTGATATATTAAAATTATATTTAGGAAAACTTTCTTGCGTAAAAATTTCTTAAAGAGATTTTTTTTTTAAAATATAAACAGATATCCTTCAATGAAGAGAGTTTATTTGCCGCTACATCAACTAATCAGCTACCTAACACAACATTCGACAAAACCAATGCGGAATCATATGTGGCAATAAGTCAATGAATTTTTCTTTGGTTTAATGAATAGGTTTTTTCAGTGTAATGGCAAGGATTGTTCATTGAAATAAACGTATTGATCAATCAAAGAATGAGTTGTTTTGCAGTAAAAAGAAGTTTTTACGTTTTTAAAATATGCTTTCTTACGTAAATGTATGTGTTATAAAAAATTTGAAGCTAGGCTCAAGCAACAAAAACGAAAGATGAATTTCAATGAACGCAGATTCTTACAAAAAACAATTTTGTAAACAACGAACAATTCATAAAAAACAAATTAAACTTTAAAAATTTGAACTTTGAACCAAAGAACTTGTACTTTAAACCAAAGAACTTGTACTTTGAGGCAATGAATTGTGCATTGAAATTAATGAAATTTGTTTAATGAATGAACTACTGAAGTGACATTAACTTTTTACTTTCTTATTGATAATTAATTCAAACTTAACTTATTGTGCTTTATTTTGTTTAACTTTTTAATTTTTTTGTTATTAAGTAAAAAAAATATCAACAATATTTCACATAGATTAAATTGTAAAATGGTAAGGTATCGTCGAATACAAGATATAGCGCTCTCATCACGTATTTTTCAAAACGATAATCGTTCAAACAATACTATATGACGATATCGTCAAGTGTTTGCTTCATATAAACGCATAGTCGTCTCGTCTATCGTTCAGTTTGCTACAGTTTGAAAGTCACTAGAAAACATATGTTCAGTAAATAAAAAAAAACATATAAACGATAGTCGTCTCGTCTATCGTTCAGTTTGCTACAGTTTGAAAGTCACTAGAAAACATATGTTCAGTGCATTTTGCTTAAATTTTTTATTGTTTCTTGTGCTTGGACGTGATACTTGCAGAAAAAAGAATACTCAAAATAATATTTTAGGCCGGTGATTTTTAAGCAAATGGAAATTTTAATTAATTTTTTAATCAATTTCGTTGATGAAGCCGCAGCTGGCAAAAAATTAGGTCGCAAGCACGAATGCTAAATTTATTTGAAAACAAATTATTAGCACAACGTTCACTGAAGCATTGTGTGAACACAACACATGCCTTTTTAATGGAAGAAATCTAGAATACAATTTGTAACAACAACTCTTTTTTTTCTCATCGTCAAAAAATAAAATAATTAAATTCCGGCTCTGAAACATACTAATTATATAAATTTAATGAACTAATATAAAATAAAAAGCACAAACGATACCAAATTATCTATCGTGGAATTCAATCGTCAAAACGATAGCATTTGACAGTTGTTAGACATGCATGAAGCAAGCAAAACGATATCGTTATGCAGATAGTAAAATTTTTAGATTACGTGATGATAAAGTATTGTCAAAACGATATCGTCAAACAATTCTCGTGATACTTGATAAGAGCACAGGATTTACTAGACTTTGACCATACTAGAAGATTTCATAAATGTTTGGGTCTCTATTTTGCCTCTGAGGCTATTTTACCTTAAGGGGGGACATGACATTGGCAGTTTTTTTTATCGATACTTTTTTTAATAATTTTGTATTTTAGTAAATATGCTCAAGATTCTAAGAAAAAATTTCTTACGGGTTCAAAAGATACAGCCGGATTAGTGAGAGCGCATTTTTAATTTTTGCGCTACCTACGTACGGCAGCTGGTATATACTTGTTTTACTTGCTACATGACTTTTGGTGATTGTTATTTCGTACCTACTTGAAGGGTGAAGCCCGAATTGCTAAACGATTGCAAAAATCTATAAGAAACAGCACAACACAAGATAACGAAGGCATACAGTACGAAGCAGGCATGGCAGATTGAAGGTAACTTTTTTTTTCTTTGTTCACAAACTTTGAACGCGTTTATCTCGAAACCATGTTTTTCGTACTGGTTGCGGCACTAGCGGGTTCATTTAAACTTGATTTAAACTTATATTTTTTTAAACTTGATTCGCTATAGTATGACACGAGCTTTTTTTTTAAATTTTTTTTTCGATTTTTTATGAATTTTTAAAGTCAATATTTTTTTCGAAAAAACACACTGAAAAACACACTTTTGATTTTTTTTTTCTTGTAATTTGTTCAATTCTCTACAATAATAAAAAAAATTTTGGAAAAATTTTTGTTTTGACTGAGTTATGAACTTTAAAAAAAAGGTCTGTTTTCTCTGCCGCGAATGTCATGTCCCTCCTTAACCTTCATGCTCAAACTTAAATTCTCGAATTAATCATTTAACTGGGCACAGACTACATATCAATTGATATATCTTTCAGATAATAAGCACTCTGAGACAAAGTTAATACACTGTTACCCTGCAACACATAAAGAAGTCAAATTATGAACAATTTTAATAGAATATTTTATGCAGTCTATAATTGTTAGGGTATGGCTTGATATCTATGTGTCAACGTGCCTGCATTGTGTCTTCCTGCCAAAATTTTTATAACCAGTATACAAATTATATGACTTACCAGAATTTTTATAGTTATTTTAAGGAAAATTCGAAAGTGTAACACATACCTGCAAAGAGAAAAAAAAATAATTTATTATAAAAAATTTATGTATGTATATTTCGTTTCTTTAAGTAGTGAAACATTTTGCACAAAAAAGACCTTTTAATGTCTCCTGATAAAAATATATTGAAACCTTAAAAGAAAATTTCATTAATTTTAATATATAAATGATTAAAATACAAGATTAACAGTTTTGTAAATATTATCTTAAAGAAGTCTTGTTAAGGATGCCTTCAAGATAGAACGAATATATTTTCACGCGTTAAAGCAAACGAAATTTAATCCTACACAAATATTAATGAAAGAAAACATCCAATCGCCAATAATACACACAGCCACGGTTATTTATAGACTCTAAGCGACACCAACATTAAATGATCCATAATGTTATAAACACTAATACAAACATAGCGCAGAAAAAGCCAATCATGGGAAGGAAAATATGAAAACTATTAATTTACAAGGCCATAAGCAAAGTAATTTAGGTACATACATAGAGCTTCGTGCATATGTATGTATGTTAATGTATATAGTACTAGCTTGAATCAGTGAAACATAACGCAGGGGAAAGGGTGGCCTATTGCATCCAACGGCAAAATTTTAGCGGCGGAAAAAAATTGTTGAATGCATTTTGTAAAACAGAAATTATGTCTATATAAATTTGTATTTATATTTTTCACATGACTTAACTCGAATATTTCAGCGTTACAATTTTATCATAGCTTGTATTAGCCGTTTATAAATATAAGTTTTGTGTTGTAATTATAATGTTGAAAATCTCTTCTTTCAATCGCTTAACGACCAGTGGCATATAACAAGTCAACTGATTGTTTTACGTTGTTAACTGAGATTTGAGTTGCCAAAAAATAAGGATATTCATGCAATGCTGAATATTTTTTGATGCAGTATATTGAAGAAGAACCATGATATATATATTTATTTGATGTTTGATGAAATGAATTTTCTGAGCATACTTTCAGGCTGATCGAAAAAAAAAAATTTACAGTTTGAGCGATATCGGGCGGAGAGCAGTGTCCTTGCCTTTTATATATTAAGATTTTTTAGTTTTAAAATGGCATTCATCTGTAGACCGCGCTACTAATCATGTCATATTAGTTACGTGACTACTGTAGGGTTAATTTGCATTTAAGATATTTTTGTAAGACGAGCGGTCTTGGAGGTATATAACTATAAAGCGGTAAAACCAAAAAAACTCACTTAAAAGTATGAGAATCATTGAAGCTCACTTGGTAGAATAAGAAAACCCTCATTTCCCTTTATTGAATACCAAATAAAGCGATAAGAACAATTTTCAGCTATTTCTAGGATAATTGAACCAAAACCCTGAAACAAAGTTGATTAACCCTAGAATACTAACCTTCCGTTCACTATTCCTTATATTACTCGTAAGGAGTGAGCAAATTTTACGCACGTTAGTACTTACTCTAGGGTTAATAAAGGTTAAGTCACTTGAGAGATAAGCTGTCAAAGTAGATGCTAGCTAAAAATTGTGTGGTTCAGTTTTTTTTTTTCTTGATTTTCTTTCATCCATTCTGACAGTTCGACCGAGTTTCTCTCAAGTGACTTAACCTATATTAACCAACCATGCACTGAACCAACTTTATGATTATCTATACAAAATTAGAAAAAAATCCATGTTATTGACTTTTAAATGTCGCACCTACTATTTCAGATATTATTTTTTTTTTGATACTGAATCGATGGAAGCTTTCATGCTGTTTATTTTTCCAATAAAGAATTTTTTTCTGTGAATTAAACGATTTTTTAGTTATTTGCGAAATACAAAGTTAAAGTTGTTCTAGTTATTTTCCTAAAATTTCGAAGTTTTTCCTATTTTAACTCAGTTTTTATTGGAATTCTTGAACTAATCGAACGTAAAAGTGTATGTTCTTTAATTTTGTTGTATAACTTTTTTCTCTAGGACCATCTTCGAATATTTAACTTAAAAGTCGAAAACCTAAAAATTACCGCAAAGGCACCGAAGCTCACTAGGTTCAATGTGACAAACTTCAAATCCATTAATTTACGTAGTTATGAAGAATTAAAAAGATTTTCAGCTCTCCGCTAATTATTTCAGAGCACGACCTATTTTTGAGCTATATATCCTAATACTACATCCTAAAAATATAAACTTTCTTTTTTAAATTTAACAGAATGGCTGGCATATTTTTCCATGCCTAGGAGCGGCATCTAGTCTTAATACGGCCCTAGCTGGAATACCCGGCCGGCTTTGATGTATCATTGAATGTGTGTAAAATATATTAAAATTGATACTTTCAAAAATGCACTACAATCAATATATCCCATTTCAACTACATATATTTTTGTTATTATTTCCGATAACAAAGTTTAAATTTTTAAGACTACAGTTTCAGACTATTTCAATATGAGGTTTTTGATTCAGTTCAATTATCAAATAATTTTTTCGGTTCAAATTGTCTGCGATTCATCAGACAAGACAAGACAAGACAAGACAAGACAAGACAAGACAAGACAAGACAAGACAAGACAAGACAAGACAAGACAAGACAAGACAAGACAAGACAAGACAAGACAAGACAAGACAAGACAAGACAAGACAAGACAAGACAAGACAAGACAAGACAAGACAAGACAAGACAAGACAAGACAAGACAAGACAAGACAAGACAAGACAAGACAAGACAAGACAAGACAAGACAAGACAAGACAAGACAAGACAAGACAAGACAAGACAAGACAAGACAAGACAAGACAAGACAAGACAAGACAAGACAAGACAAGACAAGACAAGACAAGACAAGACAAGACAAGACAAGACAAGACAAGACAAGACAAGACAAGACAAGACAAGACAAGACAAGACAAGACAAGACAAGACAAGACAAGACAAGACAAGACAAGACAAGACAAGACAAGACAAGACAAGACAAGACAAGACAAGACAAGACAAGACAAGACAAGACAAGACAAGACAAGACAAGACAAGACAAGACAAGACAAGACAAGACAAGACAAGACAAGACAAGACAAGACAAGACAAGACAAGACAAGACAAGACAAGACAAGACAAGACAAGACAAGACAAGACAAGACAAGACAAGACAAGACAAGACAAGACAAGACAAGACGAGACAAGACAAGACAAGACAAGACAAGACAAGACAAGACAAGACAAGACAAGACAAGACAAGACAAGACAAGACAAGACAAGACAAGACAAGACAAGACAAGACAAGACAAGACAAGACAAGACAAGACAAGACAAGACAAGACAAGACAAGACAAGACAAGACAAGACAAGACAAGACAAGACAAGACAAGACAAGACAAGACAAGACAAGACAAGACAAGACAAGACAAGACAAGACAAGACAAGACAAGACAAGACAAGACAAGACAAGACAAGACAAGACAAGACAAGACAAGACAAGACAAGACAGACGAATCAGTTTTTCAAGAGGAATTTAAAATTTTTCATTTTGAATATGCATAACAATCTGGATGACTGCTGTAAATCTTTTAATTGTTTACATCTCCTTATTGTTGCAGTTATTTTTTTATATATTTAATGCAGTGCTTTACTCTTTACCAGAAAATGAAAAAAAAAGAAACGGTATAGCGTGCACGTGCAACGGTAAAGAAGTGAAACAAAATTACAATTTAGAAGTGAAACTGCTTTTCTGTATATACTGTTTTTTTTACCATTGCATTGTCACCTAATTTGCAAGTTTTACAAATTTTCTAACAGTTTTAGTGTTCGGCGATTGCGAACCTGATGTCAGAATTTTAAAGATAAATATGGCGGATAAGGCTGCCAACTAAATTTTTATATTTTTATGAATTCAGAACTGGGGTGAAAACTAGGTAAAAGTGGGTCGCTGAATCCATATCTGATTTCAGAATTTCAAAATTACAAAAATTGTTGATAATACTCTTAAAAAACATTTTATTAGGTGGCAACGCTATTTTAAAAAAAACCATAATTTTGAAATTCTAAAAACGGATTTGGATTCAGCGACTTATTCTTACCTTGTGTTTGCACCAGCAACGGATTCGTGAAAATGATAAAATAAGGTGGCAATCTAATCCGCTATATTGAATTTTAAAATTCTGGCAACAGATTCAAAATCAGTGACCCCCTTAGTCTGTTCGATGATGTTCAAAACTCTTAAAAAACACTTTATTTGGTTGAAATCCTCTTGTAAAAAAATTACATCATTTTAAGATTCTGACAACGAATTCTGATTAAGCAAACCCATTTTTAGCTTTTATGCGCCCTAGCACAGAGCTCGTAAAAATCAATAAATTTAGGTGACAATCTTATCCGCCATCTTGAATTTTTGACAACCGGTCATTCTGACAACAGGTTCGAAATCAGTGACCCTCTTAAATTGTTAGATTATGCTTAAAACTCTAAAAAATAAATTGTATTAGCTGGTAATTCTGGTGAAAAAATTAAGGTGGCATCCCTATCCACCATTTTAAATTTTAAAATTCTGACATGAAATTCGAAATCAGCGATCGGCTGCCAACCACGGCGTCTGTTTTAAGCGTTTCCAATGTTTTGTTACATGTTTATAAACAAAAACGTTTCACTTTTTTGTTACAAGTTTATAAACACGTGTACGTGTTTTTTGAAATTTTCCCTAAATTAAAATCGTCACATCGCTGCCTAAAAGGTTGCACTTCAAAAACAAATTCGCACATATTACGATTTTGCAAATCAAAATAATACATGAAAATGCATGAGAACGTCCAAAATGAAATTGCAATTAACATTTGCAAACGTAGAAACATTTCTATTTTTTTCTCTGACCTGCTGAAAATTTCGTCAATCGCCGATTGCTTTATTCTGAACGTGTTCTTAGCAATTTGTTACCAGAGAGTATAGCCGATCGCAACGAACTTTTATTCTGTTTAGGCTCTGATTCGACTGTCAATACCAAATCACCGGATCAAAACAGCGCTGCGTTGTGATATTATTCACAAAATTTCTTTTTTAGCATTGAAATAGTACAGTTTTAGTACGAAATGTATGAAACAATTAATAAAATCTGTTAAATAACAGCCCTCCACCATGATCAACGATGCTACTTTTTTCGGATATAGTAGTAAAAGTAGCAAAAAGTATGCTAGAATTCGGGGCTCACCAAACGAAAAAACAGCATAAACAATTATGTAGCAGTGGATCATATAATTGCCATTATAACATAGACATATTCTATTGATTATCGATAACTAACGCACACATAAGCACCGCAACAATAAAGTAAATGAAAATTAAAAAACAGTTTATGAAATGGAAGCAGCGTAAAAGAAGAGGGCTGCAGAAAATCCTTTAGCTCTTAGAATAGTTAAGAATAGTAAAATAAGACACAAAATGTCTTACATACATTAAAACAAATGAAATGCTTGTCTTTATGTGGCTGTTTAGATGTCATTGAAGTACAGCTTTTTTGCACATTACAGGCTTGCATAGCTTTTCAGCAGCTAGGCAGGGTGCCAACGTCAAATGCTGCAATAGTACTTGTAGAATCCTAGCACACAAAAACACTCCAACAGAAAAAGCAACAAAGCGTTCAATGGAATTGTAGAGGCTTAATTAATGTTCTTCCCATTTTTATCCAGCCAATCTTGTCGCCTTTTAGCTAAAACTAACGTTTATTCTTAAAGGTAATTAATACAAAGCACGCAGCTATACAAAGATACAAATTCAAAAGGCCATCAATACACAAAAGCAGCACACAGTTACACGCATACTTGTACTCACAGGCGATAAATACTAATAATTTATTGTTATTCGTTATAAAGAAACATCAGTGAACAATGTAGTAATTAATAGATTTAATTAAACGCAGTTCATCTGCGTATGTATGAGTGTATGTGTAGCTGCCCAGTTGTAAAAAGAGCCCTGCTGTATGCTGGTAGGCCTTGGAAGTTCAGCAGACAGGCTCGCCTCCATACCTGCTTATATATTTTTCTATGTAATCATGTCCTGGAATGTCACGTCTACCAAATTTACTGACGTCGCAGCAATGCTGTAAGCATCTCACGGTATGAATGCTGCATTCATCGCATTGCATTGATGTTGCAATCATGTCACTTCTTAGAATCATATAAGAATCGGTTTTTCATTCTAAAAAAGAAAAAACAATTGTTTTTATAATTATTTGCCTTAAACTCTATCAATATTTATACTACCAGCAAAGATTTGATTTTTTAAAAATCAAACTTTCTACTTTGAACTCAACTTTCCAAATGAGAACATCGATAATTACGCCATTGTACGTTCGCAGTTGTAAAAATATTATTTACCTTTTTTTTTCATAGACTCAAATTAACACGAATTTTGCATTGACATACATGCTATACACCTCGCTTTGAAACGACGCCGCAGTTTAATTATCGCTACAAATAACCAAAATATGAATGTATATAAATGCAGCCTTAGTTTTTACTTTTGTCGCTTAAAGTTAAACAGAATTTTGCATTGACAAACATGATACGTACCGCACTTAGCACTATCGTGGAAGTTTTTCAAATTTGAAAAAGTCGATTTCTAAAACTAGTATTGAAATGATAACCATTCCTTTCATCAGCAGGGCTGCTTTATTTTTCATCTGGGTATGTGCATGTGATTTTGTATTATATGAGTGTGATTATGGATATAATCTGCATGTGCTCGCGCAGGTACCTGCATGAAGGCGTTAACGCACCTGCCAGTTGATAGAGTCAACTCTAAATTGTTTTCTGATTATTTTAGGTTAAAGATTTATTGATGAGAGTGAAATTTCATATCCTCTTATATGTACTTTAATTATTTTACCATTGTACATTACCAACATGCACAATAAGATGAATTGTAGCTAATGCATTATATGAACGAAAAAGAAACAATCAAAGCAAATTTAAAAATTATATTTTCCAACTTAAGGAACTTTAGGAGTTTTTTAAGTAAGGATTGTGAAAAAATGGTTAGAGATATTTGAGTTAATATTTATACCCCAACGCGTACTGCCTAAGGGGTATATTAACGTTGTCATTCCGTTTGTAATGCCAATAAGGAGGAGTGGCAGGTATAGAAAAGTATATATATTTTTGATCAGCATCACCACCTAAGTCGATTTCCGTGTGTCCGTCTGTCTGTTCTATCCGTCTTTCTATCCCGATGATATTAAAAATGTAAGCTTCTTTTTAAAAAATGAAGATCAAGTTCGAAAATGAGCCAAATCGGATGAAAACCACGCCTACCTTCCATACAAAGTGACTTAATTTTTACAGTAAAATCTCTAAAAAATCCACAAAAATTAAAGAAATTCCTTCCAATTTTGCAAGTAAGCTTTGATCTTCAATATTAATCCTAACTATGAAATTTAGAAAAATCGGATGAAAACTTCGCCTACCTCCCACACAAAGTGGCTTTATATTAACCGTAATGTTTAAAAAGCTGCTCAAATTAAGAAAAGATCTTGAAACTTATGTGGAAGCTTTGATATTTAATGTAGACCATCGCTATGATATTTGACAAAATCGGATAAAAACCACGAATGCCGCTTATACAAATTGGTTTTTTTAAAACTAAAATCTCTCAAAAATCCACAAAAAATAAAGAAATGTCTTGAAATTTTTAACATAAGCTTCGATATTTAATATAAACCATCTTTATAATATTTGGCGAAATCGGATGAAAACGATGCCTACCTCCCATACAAAGTGAAGTCATCAAAATAGAGAAACTTTCGTAAATATATATAACTGAATGTCATCGTGTCTTTCATGGCTAAAGACTTCGAATATACTTCAATACGGCCGCGGGGGGCATGTAAGCTTCGGTACCCTGCCGAAGCTCCATTCCTTACTATTTTTGTACTATTTGTTGATGACAGATATTATTAACTAAACTAAAAGAGAAAAATACTTAAAGATTGCATTTTGCGATTGACTTAAGGCCTAACAGCATAATACTATATACAATAAAAAATATTTAAACAATACACATGAATGATTTTAACACATATGTGGTTGTGGACAAAATAAAAAAATATGTATATGAAGTAAAATATTATAAAATAAGAAAACGGAGCCGCTGGTTAAGGTTTCTAAGTCCGGATACGAGTAAAGCGAAACCGCATATAGATAGGACACAAAAATATTTAATTTTTTTGAATCTGTTGGTTTATTTAAGAACGCGGATTAAGGGTGGTGAACAAAGTTTTTGTGCTGTTTCCCATTTTTTGTATAAAAAAGCAATAGAGCACAATTTAAAACAGTACATAGTATAAGGAGCTGTTCACAAATTGCGTACTATGTTTAGGGGGTTGAACATTTGTGACGAAGTCTGACATGTTGGGAGGGGGCATCGTTCATGCATTACGTCACAATAAAATTTTTTAATAAAGTTTTAAAAATTTTATATTTTATTAAAATTTAATCTAATACGAGTATATAAAAATCTCGTGTCAAAGTGTTTGCGGCCGAAACGGCTCGTTCGATTTTAATGAAATTTTTTCTATATATTTGGTAGAAATTAGAATAGATCTTAAAGTATTTTTTACCCCCCAATGCAAAACCGGCGTGCCTTCGCCTACACAAGTCACATTTCGATACAGAATAGTATGGTAGTAAAAGTCACAAAACATTGTAATTCAGAATGGAGTTACCACTTGGTGATGTCCTTTTAATGTAAAACTGGGACTGGAATTGGGCAAGGGGGTGTGGCTCCGCCCATACAACCAAGATTTTTGATATCGAATAGCTATGCAAGTAAAAGTCACAGGACATTAAAACTGAGAATGGAGTTACCACTTGGTGATGTCCTTCTAATAGAAAACTTGGATGGGCATTGGACGAGGGGGTGTGGCTCCATCCATATATGCCAAATTTTTGATAGCGAATAGCTTTGGAAGAAAAATCACAGAACAGTGAAACTCAGAATAGAGTTGCCCTTTAATGATGTCCTGCTACCGGGAAACTGGGACGTGCATTGGACAATAAGCAATATAATAAAAAAGATGTGAATATATTTATTATTTTCCAATATAGTTGCCGAATATAGCAACGCACACCGGGTATAAGCTAGTTTTATTGTAAATTTTGTCGTAATTTTTAATCAATAAAAAACTCACCTAATAGAATGAACGATCACAAACCGAAAAAAGGCAGCTAAAACTATGGTTTACCCGAGTTAAGGTATAAAAGGCATTTGAAGTACCTGCAACAATAGTAGTAGCTTAAAAAAACAAAAATTAAAAGCAAGTAAGAGCAGTAAACGGAGCTAAAATAACGTTTTTTGCTGAACTGGAGTTGGAATTTTAACATAACGTTAAAAGCTAACACCAAAGTGTTATGAAAATATTGAAACAAACATAACAATTTTTAAAGTCTTAACGTATCGGCAATGGTTGATGTTCTTGTTAACGTCAGAATAGCTTTATTTAAATTTTTCATCAAATTGTTGGCAATGATTTTCCTCTACGTGTCGACTGTAATTGTCGACAGTTTTTTTGAAGACAATACCGACAATTTGAAGACAATGTCAGCAATGGTATACGTAATGTAGAAAATGACAGTACTGCGGTCGACATTAGCGGCGTCAAAAATACCTACTTCCTCCGCCCAGATTAAGAGACTTTTATTGACATTATGTATAATTTTAACTATAATTATAAATTTTAAAATTTGTATGTATGACATTTATATGATACGTATACTAGTAAGCCCGTTAAACAGCCAAAATAAAAAATATCTAGTGATAAGTTATTTATTTTTATATTAAGGACTTTTTTACCTTTGTACCAAGTATTACATAGAAGCTGTCTATGTTCTGTTAAATTGTTAAGTAGTCCAGTTATTACTTATCATAACATTAAAATAAAAATTTAGCAAATACTTTTAGGCATCACAAAAAATCTGATATATTTTGATAGGAAATTGTTTCAACTTTTTTAAAAAATACACAACGAACGAACGAAATTGCCATTTCATCCCTTGAAAGGACTTTGACCGAGCGTCTTATGATCAATTGTGTCTTATGATCGAGAACTAGACCTACAAGTTTTATGCCGACTCCGAACGGCTTATGTTCTCAAGATTTAATGGCCGCTTTTACTCTCTGATTCTTGTCATTGTCTGTAGAAACGTGACGGCCGAACAGAACAATTAATTCAATTGAAAAAACTTTCTGTACCAGATGGGAATTGAACAAGGGTTCTACGGCGTATGGGCCACGCACTCTACCCACTGCACCTCGGCCGCCATGTACACAATATTTAAGAAAAAATAAGACCATATTGCATATCTACAGAGCAAGACCTTTCAATTGCTACCCTATTTATAAAAATCGCGTCTACAGTATAGATTTGATAGTAATGATAGTAATGATTTGATAGTAATATGAGGGAGAGGGAGTCCAAAATTGGCCAAAAACATGTTACTAATTTATGAACAGCCTCTATGAATAAATGCGATCGGGAGTATCAAAATGAAAATAAATATTTAGTCTGGATCAATATAATAACTCAAATAACCCAAATTTTTAGTTTTAGTAAAAACTGCTCTAATCATCTCGAAAAGCGATGATTCCGAAGTTTTTAACATGCTGTTGGCCTTTTTGTGCCATAATCTCACCTGGAAGATCCATTTTTGGAATCAAGAATATGTTAAATCCATTCAAATCCAGAATATATTAAAGCATTTTGAAAATTAAAGATATCTAATTTTTTTTTTCCATTATTATACATATGTACAGTAGGCTGGGCCAATATTTTTTTTTTAATTTTAAAAAGCAATAGGTATCAAAATTTGCGTATTTTTGCAGTGATTTAAAATATGCTTACGAGTTTTGAAACAAACATAACTTTAAGCCCTCTATAAGAGCTTTTCTGGCTTATATTTTAGGCTAGACCGATATTTTTTTTTTTTAATTTAAGTACGCAATCGTATAACTTTTGACCCTCTACCAGAGCTTTGCTGAATGAAGTTTTCATATTTTAATACACAGTATTAATTAGTACAGTACATTAGTTTATTACACATATACATTATATTATATTAGTACAGTATTATTAAGAATTCTTAAATTTGAATTTAGAAATTGCATTTAATATACCCCTTATGCAGTACGCATTGGGGCATAAAAATGAAGCAAATCTCTTTATCGAGGTAAAAATTAACATCAGCACTCTACAGCAGAACTCGTGAAAGCTCAATTTTCCCCAACTGAAGCAGTTATATGGCTCAAACTAGTGCGAAATTTGAATTTTGTTTCATGTACCAATAAATACTATCCTATCTATATACTTGATGACTACAACTCTTTTTCCATCGGTGAGCATGTGTGCAGGGATATTTATAAGAACGAGTGTCTATCGTGAATTCGTTTTGTACGTGCTAGAGTGTCACTCTGTGTTAGTAACAGTTGGCCATAATTAGCCAAATCGTTTAATTAACATTTGTGTTGTTGTCGTTTCATATCTTTGTTGTTGTTATAGGTGCTTTAGTCCTACGTGGCCAAATGTGAAAGAATAGAAATAATGCCTTACGCAGCTGTATATTTAAAGCGATTAATAGTAATCGTTTTTCGTGTACATGCTTTGCTTGTGCTAGGGTTAGTGTGTCAGTGCTTTGTTAGGTATGTATTTGTATTTATATTCCATAAGAGAATATATAATTTTGTATGATTGTAGACTTAACGCACTTTAGTCCAACTCAAATGCTATCCATAGGCAAGCAAACGTTTGATGCAGATACAACAACAATTGGATTGTTTGTGTATCTTGTTGGCTTAAATTCTACTTTTTTCCAGTTTGTTGGCCTTAATCAAGAGCGGATGTTGACTAGACAGCTTGTTATGATATCAAAGATAATAATAATAAAATCAAGCACAATCCATTGTAGTCTCTATTTTAAATGTAAATATATATATACATAAGATATATATATATTCTCTATTTTACTTATATATAGTATACTACAATACGCGCAATTAAAATTATAAATAAATAAATATAAACTTAATTCTAGAAATATTACTTCAGTTCTTTGAGCGACTTTAACTTCTCCTACACCACCACCTCATCCGCATTACTTCGCGCTGTTGAAACGATAGATCGCATAATGCTCAGAGTCTTTTGCAGTCACAATCACCAAAGTGTTCTAAATATATCATGGTGCATGAAATAGAAGACAAGAACAACATAAAATTTGGACTATTTTTAAACAACTACCAACCAAACATTGCACGAAATATTTGTAAAATTCATAAAATTTTATGCGCAGCCATGAAATACTTCAGTTGCAAGGATAACGTGTCACTACATCAAATCCATACTAGGCTATAAAATTCATGCAACAAGGATTCACAGACTTAGTGCAGGAAATTTTTGCTGTATTTTGTGCTCAAAACAGTAAACTTTATTTAAACGTAATAAGTACTGCAGACTTTCTGTAAAATATTTAGGATTTTATTAACTGAAGCATTAATAGAGTGAAGGATTGCAGGATTGAAACAGTCAATATTTATATGACAATATAAATGATACTTATAGCATGTGAAAAAAAGGTAAAATAGCTTCTTTATATTATTCGTTTAACCTTTAATACAATACATTTAACCTATATAATATGACTAAAGTAGAAATAACGCGTTCTTATGTTGCAATCTGAAATTTAACATCAGGCTCTATATCGTAGTTCAATCAAAGCTCAACCCAGCACAAATAGAAACATTTTCTCCTAGCTTGCGTGTTTAATTTTAGTGATAGGGTTGGATTTCGTTCAGATATCTTAACGCTTAAAGCTTAAAATTTAAATAATTGCTCGTCCAGATCAGGGATGGCCATGATTACAAATAACGAGTATTGATTATGATTACTTGTATGCAGATTGCACAGATTACTTAATTTTTTAAAATATTTGGAAAAACAACATTAAAAAAATCAAAATACTTTCAATTAAGTAATCATGATAAGTGATTACATGAGGTTCTAAAAAAAGTAATGAAACGATTTTTTAAAAAATCATTTAATCGTATCAAGGAACTACGAGATTTTTTAGATAAATCAAGTAGTCAGTAATCAGACCAAGTTTTCAGTGATTACAGATTACTTCTCGATTTGAATTTGAAATTTGAACGAAAATTGTCGCTTTGATACATATTGATTCTGATATTAGTATTTTGACGTATCTTAATAAGCCATGTTCGTAAAATCTTCAAGTGGTAAGCTCATAGTCACCTATTAAACACATGTTTCTACACTGCGAAAAAAGCTTGTGTGAAATTAACAAAAAACCTAGTATAATTTATAAGCTGGCTTTGGCAGTCTCAGCCTCCCAAGTTCTTCATTCAAACGCCATAGTTTTACATGTTACCTTTTCAATTTTTATTGTGACGATAAATTAACTAAATATTTAGTAATTTATGTATTATTTAGAGAAAAAGTTAATTTTCAACAGTTATAACTGTTTTCCTGAATTTTTTTTTTTTTTTTTTTTTTTTTTTTGAAGCTAAGCTTCTTACTCCACGTTCTGTGATTTGCTTGAGTGAATTCAACACGACACTTTTCTTTTTTCGACACCGTTTTTCTTAGAACTTTATGACTTCTGTGTTGCTTGCGTTTATTACAACAAGAACATTTAATATCAAAATAAAAATCACTCCTTCGCCCGCACTGGAATTGAACCCATTACCCACCGATTACTGCACTACCCATCGACCCAAACTTCTTTCTTACGCAGAGTCATTGATTCAATATTGATTACGACTGAAGCTTTGCTGCATCACAACACAATAATCTGTTAATAGCTTTTTGTAGTACGGCTATCAACAGTTAATTGTAATGCATCTGTTCATATAGTATCTGTTAACATAGCTGCAGTTATATCTAATATTAAATCAATGACCGTGCATAACAAGGCTGTTTGGATCGGTGGGTAGAGCGATGGACTATGAATCGAAGCGTCCAAGATCCATTTCCACTGCGGGCGAAGAAATACAACGCGTGCTGCGTAAGGGATAAATTAACTTTCTCATTCCGTTTGTTACGTCAATAAAGTATAGGTATAGGCAGGTATAGATAAGTAAATATATTTTTAATCAGCATCACCACCTGAGTCGATTTCCGTGTGTCCGTCTGTCCAGCTGTGATCACGATTACAGTCGTAGTTTTAAAGTTAACGCGATGAAATTCAAAATATAAGCTTTTTTCTAAAAAATGGAGATTTAGTTTGAGAATGAGCCAAATCGGATGGAAACCATGCCTACCTCCAATACAAAGTGACTTTATTTCAACCATAAAATCTCTTTAAAATCCACAAAAATTAATAATGCCTTGAAACTTTGCACGAAAGATTTGATCTTTAATATAAATCCTAACTATGAAATTTTGGAAAATCGGATGTAAACCACGCCTACCTCCCATACAAAGTGGCTTTATATTAAGCGTAAAATACCTTAAAAATCTGCTCAAGCTACAGAAATGTCTTCGAATTTTGCACATAAGCTTTGATATATAAAATAGACCAGCACTGTAATATTTGGCAAAATCGGATAAAAACCACGCCTTCCTCCGATACAAATTGGCCTTATTTAAAACGTAAAATCTCTTCAAAATCTCCAAAATTTAAAGAAATGTCTTGAAATTTTGCGTATAAGCTTTGATATTTAACATTAACTATCTCTATGGTATTTAGCAAAATCGGATGAAAACCACGCCCTACCTCCCATACAAAGTGACGTCATCAAAATCGAAAACTAAATGGCATCGTGTCTGTGTGTACCCAAATGCAGCCCACATCGTTAGCCAATCCATACATATATTCTACGGTATAATGTGGAGTCCTTATGGTGGAAAAGTGTGTGTGGCATTTACTTTTAATCTAACTTCTGTTACACCGTGTGCCTGACTTCAACCAAATTTTGCACACATAATTCTTGTTAATTTCAGCAGTTTTATGTTTATAAAATTGGACGGTACTAGAGAGGGGGAGTGGCACTTTATTTTTAAACTAGCTCCTTCTACACTGTTTGTCCGATTTTAACCAAATTTCGCTTATATATTGTTAAGTATAATGAGAAATTTTAAGCCTGCAAAAGTGCGTGGGATTGGACAAGGGGCGTGTCAATTTAATTCTACTTGAACTTCTTTTACACTGTTTCTCTGACTTCAACAAAATTTTGCAAGTATATTCTTTAGAATAATGAGTATTGATTAGTCTAAAAAATTGGGCGGAATTAGACAGGGGCGTGCCACTTTAATTTAAATAGAATTCTTCTATAGCGTTTGTCCGACTTCTCATAAATATTCCATATTCTTTGGAATAATGAGCAGTCAGTAGTCTAGAAAATTGGGCGGATTAGACAGGGGTGTGCCACTTTAATTTAAATCGACCTCTTAGATATAAGTAATTTTTGTGTAACTCTGGCAGTGCTAAAGTATGCCAAATATCGATTCATTATTATGCAAAGTTTTCAGTAACTTGCGTGCGAGCATGGATTCGTAACAACATTAATACATCCAAACCTTAGATACTCATACAGCAGCAATATTTGCTGTTGCCATGGTATAGCAGTGGAAGCGCTCCTTGCTTTATTTTGTTTTTGTTGGTGGAGCTAGCATTGTTGTTTCCGTTGCACAATATAAATTGATATAAGTGCAGTTGCTTAGAATGACGATGCTCTGCATAATGTTCGAGTTTGATCTCTTTTGTCTTTTACAAAACATCCACGTTGGTGTGAGTTTGTGATGCATGTGTAATAAAAACGTAATGTTTTTGTTTTAGCAGTAAAATTTAAATAAACACTTGTTACCAATTCTAATCATTTATAAAGCAGAAATAGAACGTCTTCTTCATTTCTTGATAGCTAGCAAAAAAACAAGGCCAGTAAATTTAGCTCAAAAGGGTCGGTAGTAGCTGACATGAAGAGATTTGCGAAATTAATGTAGTTTGTCCTGTCTAGTGAGCTACACTCACTTTAAAGTACTTTCTTTCAATTTCCGCAAAAAGGTCCAAAAATCCAATAAAATAGTCCAAGCCCAGTCATTGTCCTAGTTATTGACAAAACTCCCACCCTGATTTGAATTGAACACTTTTGTTTTTCTCTTTCTTTCCCCACTGATTTTTCATTAAATTTTCAAATCAAGACTATTCCCACATGTTCCCGCTAGTACCACTATTATCAAAAATGTTTCCAGAAATTTCCAGAAATTTCCAGTTAGTTGATGTCATAGTTGAACCACATTTCCAATTTTTTTTTTTTTTTTCCTTGAACGACCCACCGAAGCCAACAAAGCAGACTATCCGAGCAAATTATACGTCTTCTATAAACTATGGTGCTAAGACGACCAAACGAAGCCGTCGTGGTATACTCTAGTCGGGCGAATTATACAAATTTCGGACTACAAGCCTATGAACTACGATGCATTAATACTAAAGGTTGACCTTTGACCCGAGCAATACACTACTCCTTAGTTAGCTTTTGAAATTGGTTACTTGTTACCAAGTAAACGAATAGACAAGACACTATACATTCGATTCCTGCTATAGCGTATCAAACCTCACGAACTTAAATATGTTTTCATCGTAATATTTTGTGAATTATAACAGCATTGTGAATGTAAATCTCGCTTGATGCAGTTGTTTTTGTGATATGTAGCTACTCTGTTTGGCCATTAAGCCAGAAATGAGCCTCATCACTGAACATACGGTGCAAACGATGGTCATTCAGCATAACTTATTGCATCAGCTGGAGCTTTTAATGTCGTAGGCCGAGACTTTTACGTAAAATTTTTCATAAATTGGATGCACACAGCTCCTATTGCTGCGAAGGTTTTCCTGAATACTACTCTCTACAGCAGCATATATTTTGGCGATTTTTATAATGCGACATGCTAAGCCAGTGCTGCTAGATGTGTGTGAAAATAATTCACCTTTTTTATTATTATTATTATTATTATTATTATTATTTTTTGGTTATTAACATTATTCGTATAATAAGAAGCCAGTTCTTTTATAATACAACACAGTTGGTATTATTACAAAAATAAGCATACATACTTAAGTCTAAAAATAGTTTCATGCTTATGGAGTAAAAAAACCTAAATCTAAATACACTTAAAGCAACTTAATGTGAAATAAATATGAAATTGGTAGAGAGACCAAGGTAAAATTGAGAGAAACAAGAGTTAGAATATGAAGAGAATGTAGTGAACAGTAGGGATAGAATGATAAATTAGAAATAAGTGAATAAATGGTTACAAAAATACATTACCTAGAGAAATAGGAAAAAATGGCTTGTCTAAACATTCTGACTCCATCAATAGATTTAAGATGATTTGGTAGACTATTCCACAACCTTATGGCATTGACAAAGAATAATCTAGAGGAATTCAAAAAGTGTTATTTAGGGATAATAAGCATGCGACTTCTTTGTAGTTGACTAAACTGTAATTTCTCATATAGATAAGACGGTGTTTTTGAATGTATCAGCTTGTGTAAGAAAATGCAGTTTCTGAAACTTAGGTAGTTTATTAAATCACAACCAAGGACGCTTTTATTGAATTGGGATATATGGTCAAACTTGCGAAGTCCATATACATATCGGATGGCATGATTGAAGGCCAGCTGAAGCTTTAGCTGAGAACTAGAATCCAGCTTACTGTAGACTAGCTCAGAATAAGTGATTATAGGAACAATAAGTTGAACCACTAGTTTGCTTGTGGTGCTGGGGGGTGTAAATTCGGCTGTAACTCTCAGATTGCGTAAAACATAATGCATCTTTCGAACCACATTATTAATGTGTTCAGTGCATGTCAGAGAGGAATTTATATAAAAGCCAAGATTTTTTACGCTATTAGTTAAATTCAGCTTGTCAAACCCTAAAAACAAATCAGGAATATCCTCATGAAAAACTTTACCCTTCGCTATAGGTAGCACAACAGATTTCGAAGCATTAAGCTTAAGGCAGTTACTGATTGCCCATCTATTGATAGAATCTAGATCCTCATTTAGTCTGCAGGCTAAATCATCTAGAAGGCCAACTCTATTGGAAAGATAAATTTGCACGTCATCTGCATAGGCATGCATTGTTGAGTGCTTGCAGACTCTAAAAATATCGTTGATAAAAAATTACAAACAGCAGTGGACCAAGAACTGATCCCTGGGGAACACCAATAGACAGAAATTTATACTCGGAATATTTATTTCCAACCTTGACTCGTTGAACCCGATTTGACAAGTAGCTACTCAGGAGCCGTAAAGCACTATCACTGAATCCATATATAAACTTAAGTTTCCAACAGAGTAAAGAATGATTCACTTTATCGAATGCTTTCGAAAAGTCAAGCAAGCAAAGAAGTGTTATATTTCCTTCATCATAACAACTCCTTATATCATCAAACATTTTTACAGTGGCAGTGGCACAACTGTGAAAAGCTCTAAATCCAGATTGCATTGGAGATAAAAAATTACTCTCATCAAGAAAATTTCTTATTTGATGTGCCATAAGTGCCTCACATACTTTGGCCAGGCAAGATAGGATGCTGATAGGCCTATAATCATTAGGACTTTTTGCGGTTGGTTTTTTAGCCACCGGCGTTACAAGCGCAATTTTCCAAGAAGAGGGAAATGTAGACGTAGTAATACAGTGGTTTACGATGTGCGTGAGGGGGCTTATGACTTGCAAGAGAATAAGTTTTATGAATTTTAATGAAATATGATCCTCACCTATTGCATTGGACTTAATTTTCACTATTGACTTTCTTACATCATTCACACTTACTGTAGAGAATTGAAAACTTACGTGTTCTACGTAATCAGAAAAATGAGAGATGTTGCTAGGAGTAGGTGCAGTGTTAGAGAGAAAGTAATCATTTAAGATATTTGGGTCGACATTACATCCATTAGACCGTTTCTCACCAATTCCCATTGCATTGCATTTTAATACAAAGAAATTGATTTCCACGTTTATTATTTACAATAGCTTAATATATACTGGCTTGGCGTGTCATATTTTCAAAATCGCCAAAATATATGCGTCACAAAATTTATTCAACTGATCTTTGATTTCGACCAGGAGCACTTTAGTTATAATAAATAACTTAAGAAATAATGTCGATTTCTTTGTATAGTTCTTGAATTTTATTACTCGTACATTTCTTTTATTGATATAGCAATATCTTTAAAATATTCAAGTGCTTTCGTAAAATATTTCATCCATATAGCTTACGTCGATACAGTTATGGGGGAAAATCTACTGAAGCTTGATTCTTTTGAAGTGATTTTTTAATAATGATCATTCATTTCATTTTCGAAACTTACACAACTTCACGAAGCCGTAGGCTTAAATGAAAGCATGTCAAGAACGTCAGTTTCTCTTTATTTTTGGCCATAAGCAGCAGTTAAGCTTTTTATCCCAGGGTTACGCATAACGCTAGAGATTGACGTTATTCACACACATCTGCACATTAATCTAAGCATAGAAAATTACTATTTCGCACTATAGACGCACATATTCACAGATGAAAAATATTCACACATACGCATTCAGACACAAATTCGCATACATATATTCACATAAGCATACATTATGTGCGCGTATTAATGCAAAAATAATAATAAAAGCGAAGCTAAAGAGCAGACCAAGAGCTTCAAACTGTGTCAAACCCTACAAATGACGGTGCTATTATGTAAAAGTGTTACATGTGTGCGTATATATGTACGTGTGTGTGTGTGTGTGTGTGTGTGTGTGTGCTATGTTGCTCTGCGTAGGTTTGTCTGGATGAGTTTGCAACATTATTACGTATCGTAACTTTTCCCCGTGGACAACTATTTCATGCATTTATTTATGCATGCTCAGGATCTTTATTCTGCATATAAATGTTTGTGTGTAATAAAATAGGGGTATATGTTAGTGTGTGTGGGAGTGAGAGTGGGTATGTGTTAAAATTGCTCTCGTTTCCTTGGCACAAATTTTAGTTATATTATATCAAGATTTATTTAGGATGTTTTTATTCAGCTTTACTTCTCATTAACTAACCTTCAATAGCAGCACCCCCTAAGCTTCGGTTACATTTCCTTAGAAAACATTCTTATGTTGGTTTGTTTGTGAAGCTATTGCATTACGCTCTGTGACATTTGTTTGCCATGTTCATAAATTACAGGATTTCTTCTTGCTGCGTTTCTCTTCTATTGTTATGCTGGATTTCGGATTTGTATTGTTTTTTTTTTTATCAATCAAGCTGTGCTGTTTTGTTCTTATAATTATTAATTTGTTGCATTTAGTTCCAGCTGTTATGGTATCATTTGACGACTTGTTGAACTAAATTATCAAATATAGATTCTTGCAGGGCAATTCATGTTATTATATGTATTCTTGTGTCAAATGTAATAACGTTTTTAATGCATTGAATTAAAGTATGAATAAGATTTGCATTTGAATGCATTGAAAAGGACACTTTCTCTTTGTATATATAAGTATATCTTGCTATTTTTTTTTTCATTAAGGATTCATTTTGTACCAACAATTATATTAGAACTTAACTTAAATTAATTTTTTGCGATGAGAGGATGGGGGTTAGTGGGGTAAAAAAAAGGATATTTCTGAATATTTTTTGAGAGTGTGAACTGAATATATTTTTTATATAACTATTCTATGTTAAAAAGGAACAATTCAAAAATACTTTGCTGAATTTTCTTTAAAATAAATTTCAAAATAAACGTATCTATATTATATATTAAACGTATCCGTCATACTGACTGACCACCTTTGATTTCGCTTAAGCTTTCAAGAAATGTCTTCTAAGGAAATAAACAAACTAATTGGTGTTAAAAAAAATATTTGATTTGAAAATATTTGGAAAATGGAGGAAAACATTTACGAAAAACTTTATTTTTAGTAGGTTATTTATAAATGGTTTAGTTCACTGGTGGTTATTGTGACAGCCAAAATATTTTGGGAATCGTCATAAGATATATCAAAGTAAATTTTTGGTCAGAGGCATTGAGACTTTTTTTTTTTCTATGCAGGTCGAGGCACCTAAATATACATACTATATAAATAGTCAAATAGTATTCATATATTATCATTTTGTCTTTTGGCAATTTTTTTCCAAAATAGATTTGATAAAATATTTTTTTGAACTTTGTTTGATTTGTTCATAATTGGAGTACATTTGCGGCATCTAATAGTATATGATGTCAAATTTGTACATTGTGATTCTTATAATTTAGGAAAAATTATTCGAGGGTCCATTTTTAAATCCCGAAAATATCGGGATTGGAAAAAGCCCAGATTTTGTTCAAACACACGCCTGAATGAAGAAGATCTGACCTCTTAAGATGTAGGCAAAAGAAGAATTGGTGACAAGTAAGCAAAGAATCAATAAGTCTTGGACTAAATTTTAGTAAATCCTGAACTGTATATATGACGACACCGAAATTGTATTAAAATTTAAGCCACGCCAAATACTAAAACTAAGTTTTATTCCCGCACGGGTTTAAATTGCAACACCCGATGTGGACTAAATACCTTATTACAAGTTGTATTCGATATTAAACCATAGCGTATAAAAAACGAAACTGGTTTTGTTTACACAATTTATTCCTTTATTTTTTACTTTCATACTATAATTTTTAAACTAACTGCTATTGTAGGTTTCGAGCTCACATCTTCATTGAAATGAAAGTAGTAAACGTTGCTTGTGCGACATAATCAAATAAAAAATGTTTCACAAAAATTGTATTATAAAGCTTTGTTAACCGAAAAAGTAACTCTGAATCATAGGACTTTTGAATCTTAACAATCTGAAAATTAAGACGGAAAGTATTGAAATAAAATACATCATGGCATAAAATGTAATACATGTTGCATAAAATGTAATATCTGCCTTAATTCAAAATCTATTCCAATTTTACTAGTTTTTGAAACCAATTTTATAACTTTATTTAGTTGTTTTGTATTAAATTTGAAACCGTAGGTACGTAGGAAACCGTAGGAACTTACGTAGGTAAGTTCAAATTTTATTCCAACTTTATTAAATTTAAGTATAGCTTTGACTAAAAAAATTTCTAGTATCTTGCATAGTATTAATTCTAATAAGAACTGGTTTAAAAAATACATTATTCCAACCATTGGCTTAAAAATTACTCCAAGATTTTTAACCGTGTAGTTATTTCTCTTTTGCATAAAAAACATAAAGATATTTAAAGTTTTTAAAACAATATGTGGTGCTTTTGATTATAAACCCGATTTTTTTTCTGTATACCTATAGCCTAAAGGTTGGTTTAGGATAAGTACAGTTAATAAATGAAGCCTATGCTTGTTCGTCAGCCTCAGAAAGGTAAAGAATTTTTTTTTATTGTAAAGTCATATCAGATATTCCACTGTCACTACCCGTTATCAAATCTAAGCCATATTTTTCTCGATTATTAGTTTTTATGACAGTCACCCCTAGTTCTATTTTTTAGACTATGGTGACGACCCATCAGAAATATTACCTACTTACTTAGGTGGCGCTAAAACCGTTAGAAGGTCTTGGCCTCGTCTAAGAATTTGTGCCAGCCATCTCTATTTTGTGCTTGCTGGTGCCAGTTGAAAGCTTCAAGTTTATCCTTCACTTGGTCCTTCGTCATGTTATCCTTCACTTGGTGCTTCCAACGGAGATGCAATCATCTTCTTCTGCGGTGACCGCTGCTGGGTACCGGATCGAATATTTTCTTCACTGGAGCGACGTATTCCATCTGCTCTACATGATCTAGCCAGCGAAGCCGATCGATTTTAATGCGCTACTATGACGACGTCGGCATGATGCTCATACAGCTTTACAGAGCTCATTGTTCCATCGTAATCGGTACTCGTCAAATTCTTTTCATCAGAGCAGCTCAGCGTCCAAGTTTGTGCTGCATATAACAGGAAGGGCATGATAAGTGGCTTATAGAGCGTTACTTTTGCTCATCGTCAGAAGGATCTGCTTCTCAATTGCCTACTGAGCTCAAGGTAACACCTATTGGCAAGAGTTATCCTTCATTATATCTCAATACTGATATGGTTGGTGGAGTTTATGCTGGATCCCAAGTAGACGAAGTCCATCACAACCAGGCATTTCGTCTTGTCTGCGACTCGACTCATTTTTCTAAATTGGAGAATGTTGCACTGACTTCGCGTATATCATGGCCTATGGTATCAATATCATCAGCATACGCTAGCAGTATAACACTCCTATAGAATTTGGTACCGGTTTGATTCAGATCAGCAGCTCGAATAATCTTCTCCATGATTAGGTTAAAAAAGTCGCACGATAAGGAATCAGCCTGTGTGAAACCGCGTTTTGTAACAAATGGGGGAGAGAGGTAGTTCCCGATTTTAACTACTCTGCTGGTGTTGCTCAGTATCATCCTGCAAAGATTGATTAATTTTGCAGGTATGCTAAATTCAGACATGGTAGAGTATAAGTGATTTCTTATTAAACTGTCGAAGGTGGCTTTGTAATCGACAAAAAGTTGGTGGGTGTCGATTCATTTCTCTAAAGTTTTTATCAATACTTTTCGTAGCGTAAATAACTGATCGATGGTAAATTTTATAGGTCTGAATCCACACTGATAAGAGGCAATCAGTTGGCTTACAATAGGCTTGAGTCTTTCACATAATACGCTCGATACAACCTTGGGATGACCTTTCTTGAAGATTGGTTAGAGTACACAGAGGTTCCAATCGCCTGGAATGCATTCTTCCGATCATATTCTGCATACTCGTAGAAGCTCATGAATGGATTTGAACAGAGCTTCGTCTCCGTTCTTAAACAGCTCAGCGGGTAAGTAAACCATTGGTTTCCGCGGTGTTCTTAAGGTCAGCTATGACGACTAGGACGTCATTACAGATGGGTAACGGATCCTCAAAGCTGTCATTCGAAATTGGGGTTTGCGGGATATCATCTCTTTTGGCGGGACTGTTCGCAGCACTGCCATTTAGAAGACTAGAATAGTGTGCCCCCTATAACGTCAGTATACTCTGGATATATGTCACCAGATTGCCGTTTTCATCAATGCAGGCAGAAGACGTCCCTCGTCGCTCCTCTTCTCTCTGTATCGCTCCTTAGCAGCACGCGTTGCAACCGACCACAGGGTGGTTTTGTAGGCGGCGTCTTTCTTTACTGATGTCGACTAGGACGGTGGTTGCCAATAACCTCTTTGGCAGCCTCACGCATAAAATGGGAGATGTGTGCTCATAGCGCACATATTTTGTCGATCACACATCATCTACGTCTATGTTAGCAGAACGGATCGCGCGTACATCTAATACACTGAAACAGGGGCGCAACCAAAAAATGTTTGGGGGGACTTTTATAATATGTGGGACTTACGTATAAAAAAAAAGTAATTAAAGCGGCTATTGTGTAGTGGTTAGTGAGTCCGATTTTTGCTTTTATAGTTCCTGGTAAAAACCTCAGCCAGGGCAAGCAACATCTTACCATTCAACTTCTTCACCTCACAGTAGTAAATTGCAATTTTTGGGAGTAATATTTGCATATAAAAGTATGGTAAAGTTAACAAACAAACAGAGAATTCTACCATAATGACAACCCACATAATAGCTACACTCCCGTGGCTCTGGATCAGGTCAAATCTCAGTGGAACAGTTCTAGTTCAACTTTATTACAATTTGGCACCCCTCGTGATGAAAACGAAAACTCGTCGAAGAGTACTTCAGATTTGCCAACTATGTTCGTTTTGAAAAAAAAACATGCTTTATTCAGGAATAGAGCTATAGTTATAGCTAGGTTCTAATATTGTTTTTGCATTGTGAATAAAGTAGAGCCACTCTCTTGATCACGCTGCAGATCAATGATCACGGGAATGCTGCTAATGATAACTCAGTATACGCTTACTTTCAGCGAGTTTATCGAAAACAAAATCCACTGATGGCGTCGTATCTCTGTACAGATTAAGCATTGTGAGGCCATTTAATCTATATTGCAACATCGTGCTTCTTAAATAAGTTTTAAGTAGGCGAAGTACTGAAAATATCCCTTCATTATCACACGAAGTGACTGGAAGGTTTACAAGGATGATTGTTAAATTAAATATATCAAAGAATATTTCTTTATTGCAGAGTTCTAAGGTTTCAAACACAGTCTTTTTTCCATCGTTAGTTTTATTACTAACTTTATACCAAACATTCAGTTAAATTTTTTAATCATCAAAATCTCCTTCCAAATCATCTTAACCCTCTATCGGTTAAGGCAGCCCTGAGGCTGCCATCCTTTTTAAGTCTTAAAAATCTTAGTCTTAGTCATTTTTAATTAAATTATAGTTGGCAATCCTAGAAAACATATCTGTCTTTGTTATAAGCAAATATGAGGAGTCATAACATGTGTTTTTTGCATTGCGTGATCATTCGAAAGTGACATTTATGTTAAAAACCTTAATTTATAAAAATTTGCAAAAGTGAAACTGCGAAAAATAAATAAAAATACTTATACTCTTTCGATTGTGCTGAAAATTTGCTGGTGAGTAGTTTGTATTGTTTATTTTATTAATATGTAAAAATCTACTCATAAATAATTATAAAACTAAGTGTGCCAGTTAGTAAAACGATGGCGGCCTCTAGGCGATGAGTGCAATGATCCAGATTTTGCACCGGACGATATATCGTTTGATGACAATCACTACATTTCAACTTGCTTCAACGATATGAATGCAGCAGAAACAAGTGATTTGTTTATTTAAGCAATAAACCTTTCATTGAATGTGTCGGAGTTGGTAGAGACTGCATCGGCTGCAACGCTTGAAAACACTCTGCCATCAACATCGGCTGCAACGCTTGAAAACACTCCGCCATCAACATCGGCTTTAAAACCCCAAAAAAGAAAACGCTCGCCACTGCCATCAATCGAGGAAACAGGACCTAGGATGATACCATTTTCTGGAGGTTTCAATTTGTCAAGTAATTATTACCTTTTGTGTGAGAATTTATGATTGAAACATTGATTTTTACAGGCGTGGAAAATATCTGCAAGGATTACGAAGAATTTTCGCGAATAATCTGGCGCAAAAAATCAATCTCTTTGCATGTCAATGAAGTTGCTTTCAAAGAAAGTCGGAGCTGCCAGACGCAATAAAACGTTTGGAAACACCTATGCAATATTTTTGTTATTTTTTTACAGCTGAGATTGTTCAAATTGTTGTTGAGGAGACAAACCGAGCTGCTTTAACTGAAGATATAAATTCTAATTTCAAAACCAATGCAGACGAAATTTATCACTACATTGGAATTTTGTTATACATGTCCGTGTACAGATTTCCCAATTTGGAAAGCTACTGGGGAAAAAATGCTTTACCAGCTGTACAAAACACAATGCCAGTAAACAAATTTAAGGCCATAAAAAGATATCTCCGCTTTCAAGACGAAAGTGAGCGCATAAAAAGAGGTAATCTTGGATACGATCCCTTATTCCGTATCAGGGTGCTCACTGAAAAACTAAATGAGAGGTTTGATTCCATCCCGAAAACACCTCGGTTGTGTGTGGACGAGCAGATGTGTACCACAAAAATTAAACACCATCTTCGCCAGTACATGCCCAATAAGCCTCACAAGTGGGGGATAAAGTTATTTGTGCTGTGCGATTCGTTTGGTTTTGCATATCGTTTTTAAGGTATACAATGGCGCTGGTGATAATAAAGTGCTTCCTGGAGCACCAGACCTAGGAAGCTGTGCAAACGTTGTAGTGCGATTGTCACAATCCATACCAAATTTCGTCAACCACGTTTCATATTTCGACAATTTTTATACCACTCTTCCTCTAGTGGTATATCTACGAGCTAGAGGAATTTATAGTTTAGGTACAGTGAGAGTAAACCGAATACCGAACTGTAAGCTGCCATCTGATAAGGAGTTGAAAGAGAAAAATAGAGGGCATTCGATTGAATTTATGGGTTCTGCTTACGGCATTGAAATTTCCAATGTTTTGTGGAAAGACAACAAAGCCGTGCGATTGATATCCACATACGTTGGCATAGAACCATTCAAACGAGAGCAGCAACCAACAAACCCATCAAAGACCACAAGATATGATCGTAAAAAAAAAAATACATCGAATTGGACTGTCCACAAATAATAAAAGAATATAATACACATATGGGAGGTGTGGATAAAATGGATGGGCTAATGGGCAGATACCACATTCATGCTAAGACGCGAAACCCGATGACGCGGATATTTTACCACACAGTGGATATGGCTGCAACAAATGCCTATATATTGTATCGCCGCGAACATGCTGAGAAGCTGGACAATTCGGCGAATGAAGAAAACATTAAAATGCTCCAGTTGCCAGCTTTTCGGGAAGAAATAGCAGCAGGATTGGTGACATACTGCAAAACACGTATTCCTGGCAGAAAAAGCCGCAGTACTACAACAAAAGCAGATTTGCCAATAGGCCACAAAGCGAAACACCCTGTTAATGATGTACGCTATGATGGTTTAATGCATTTTCCGGTATGGATGGCAAAATCTGAGGGCAAAAAGAAATGCAAATTGTGTAAAACTTCACAAACACAATGTAAATGCCAAAAATGTAACTTGCATTTATGTTGCTCGAGTGCCAAAAACTGTTTTCTGGAGTACCACTCAACAAAATAATGCAAAACTTCATCTTGTTTATCTGCAATTTTTCGAACAAACACGAAAAAAAATTAAATTATATAAAAATTAATACGGTTTACCTGACTTTTTTTTTGACCTAAACGAACAAGGGTGCCCTGAGGCCGCCTTAACTAATTTTTACCTGTGAGCTAGTCCAAGTAGAAAATTTACTGTTTTATTTCACATTTCAGAATCTTTTATTATTGTTAACGTTCACACCAATTATAAGCCAAATCGGTCCACTGGATCAATTTTGAACGTTAGAGGGTTAATAAAAACCAATTATTTCTTCAAAAGCTCCTAAAACGCCACATTCAGCGGTTTTGTAGCGTCAGGAAATAGTGTTGAAAAGAATAGTGGTAAAAGATGTTTTAAAAATCTAACCCTTAGGTTTGAGATAAATCAAACGCTTGGCAAAAATTTTGACAGAGACAGAGGCAACTGTTGATTAGTGTCAAATCAATTTTTATTTTGTTAGCTTTAAGCTTAGAGTATAATACATAAAATTTATACAATATTATATTGTGAAGTAACAAATTGAATGTGTGGTAATTTAATAAAAAATATTAGTACTTCAACCACAGCTCTATCTAGGGAACTAAGCGTCCTTTCACCCTAGTTGGCCATTCAATGGATGGCGCCATTGCAGTGTTGTCTTTCATATTTTATGTACTTTTATATATTAAATACGCATATATTATTAAAAATGAACAAAAAACACGGTTTGTGAGAAAACAAAAAACAAGTTTGTGAAATACTTCGTTTTGATAATGGGGCTTGCTTAAAATAACCATCACCTGTTTTTTACAGATCTAAGAACAATTTTGGTGAAGGATATGCACATCCAAATAGAATGAGAAAATACCAAATACAAATAGAAGAATTGTCGACAATACGCTAAGTGGTCACAACTGCACCTAAAAAATTTTAAACACATGTATTCTGAATGACGAAAACATTGATATTTTAAAAGATTGCGGTTCAACGACAATACATTTGAAATTTATAATTTGGGTTTTCATTCTTTTGATAAAAACATGTGATTACTTTTCGTGTGAGTCACTTTATTTGTGTCCTATATCTCTTTCTGCTAGGATACTTTGGGGGGGGGGGCGGGGGTTAAGCCCCAAAGTTCCCTTTGCTTACGGTACTGCATTGGAAGAATGCCTTCCGTCAATCAAAACGTGATCAATTTGGTTGCGCATTTTTTGGTCAGGCCTTATAAATATTGACATGCACGAATCAAGTGCAACTTACGACCATGTTGGGTGCTGCGGCGAAGTCAATCAGCCTGATTCCGTTATCGGAGATGTTGTAACTTCCGACTGTTTGACTAAAGAGGTTTTCCTTGTCCCACTTAGCGTTGAAGTCACCAAGCATAATTTTAATGTCGTGTTGGTAGCACTCGTAAGCGTCTTTAAGGAGCTCGAAGAAAGTTTTTTGGTTTCATTGTCCTTGGCCTCTGTCAGAGCATGCACAAATATTAGGCTTATATGAAAAAATTTTGCCTTGATGCGGATTATGGTACCCAAAAATCCGCACCCAAAGTCGTGCTTTTCCGCATGGCTGCTATAGTAGATATCACAGGATGCTTGCCATGAATAACCCTGTCCCTTACATTGCATTCCTTGGATTGTAGTGATATCAGCTTTGTATCCTTCCAAGATATATATTAATTGGATAGAGGCACCTTCCTAATTAAGACTTTGGACCTTCTAGGTGCATATTCGTAAATAGTTAACAGTTTTTCCTTTACGGTATCTTCATCAGACTTGGGCACAATTTAAAATTTTTTTGTTTTTTGTTCATTTCATTGAAGTACTTGTTTTAAGTGGTGGGCTTCAAGGCCAAAGCACAATCTATTTTAGCCTCAAAAATATTTCAATTAAAAAAACTTTCTGTGTCAGATGGGACCAGAACCCAGGCCTTCAGCTCTTCGGAACTACATGTTATGTTTAAAGATTTTGAGTTAAGCCGGATATTCATATATGGGCCATACAATGTGTGGTTTATGAATTGAACATATGAAGCATTAAGCAGATTAGTACAGATATTATAACTATTACAAAAATTTTAATCTTTTAATTCTTTGGATTTGAATTTTATTTACAAAAAAACTTGATCCTTATATATAAAAATTATAACATAAACGTGTTATTGCAAACAATTAAAGTAAATCTGTGTATTTCATTTTAGAAATATTCTTATATATACCATATATATCTTTTAACTCAAGGCATAATTAGACTCAAAAGGGCCTGACTGTTAAAAATAATTGTTTTCCCCCAGTGGCATGGGGAAGGCACTTTGTCTTAATCACATAAATACATGCATACATAAGACAGCACATGCCAAACCTTTCTCATTCATACTTTAATATATATATATATATATATATCATTAGGAAAACTTTTCGTAGACGCTGCCAACGAACTAAATAAATAATAGTCTGTTACGTGCCAGCAAAGTTATGTGTATTAATTAAGCCCAAAAGTAAAAAAAAAAGAACAAAAGAAAATAACATCAAACATACTTCTAGACACTGCTGAAACAATAACTTTAAATTGGTGCTTATTTATGATTTCATTTCGGTAGATTTTCAATCACTTCCGGCTGATTTTTATTTCATTTCCTTTTGCCCAACAAGTAAAAAAAAAAATATAGAAAAAAACAAAAAAGTAGGAAAAGGCCATTAATAAAATTTATTATGCGCACTGCTGCAAGGAGCAGTGAAAGGAGCATTGGAAATTTTTCCAATCAAGCTGCTGCCTAAGGACAGCACATAAAAATATTGGGTACAAGTACAGTTTTGGTTGCGTTTTTTATGAGAAGCTTAAAATAAATAAAAAAGTTTTCTATACATATTTTAAATTTGATAACATAAATCATGGGATTTCCTCACGCTCGAGCGGTTGGAAGTAACAATATTTACGTGTGTGTGTCCGTGTGTGTGTTTGACTGTGTTCAATTTGTGTGTATTGCTGATGATAGGCGCTGGCAACATATTAAATCAGCGCGCCTGAGCAGTCAGCTACATTTACAGATGGACCGACTTGAGCGTTTTTATTTTTTAATGGGCGCTCAAAAAACTACTCAGTAAAAAAAAAAAAAAACTAAACATGAGCGGAATCATTTTGAAACTGTTACATGCAACAAAGTTCCATAAGCCAGCCACCAAATACTACATGTAGAGAACTACTGCTTATCTCAAACATCATCGCATTAGTGGCAACCCCACAAATTGACTTCCAATCCTAGTGTCAACAACTATGGCAAAAAAGCGTTATAGTTAGCGTAAAATTTGGCCCTAATGATAATAATAAAATTCAATGGCTTTCATGGCACATCGCACATCACTGCGTCATGATTTTTACGCCCGCCATAGCAAGCACACACACACACACAAACGCCACGCATAGCATAGCATAGCCATCTTGTTAAGAAGACAAGCATCCGCATCCTCATCTTCAACTCCCACCACAAACCAACTCATCAATAATAAAATCGAATGGGCTGCGTCGGCAGCATTCAATAAGATGAGCACCGAATTAAACTGAAAAAAAGTACTACAAATTTTTCCAATTTTCCTCAAATGACTTAAATTTGTACTATTCTCTTGTTGTTGTTGTTTTTGTTTTTGCTGCTCTTATTTTGCGATTGTTATTGTCATTATTATTATATCTTTGCCGTTTCAGCGTGTAGCAGCAACATTGTTGCAAATCATACAAAACACTTCATCGGTTTTGTTTATTTTTGTTCTACGGTTCCTTAGACTGTCTCTAATTTTTTTTTTTTTTTTTTTTTTTTCTCCCCTTGATTCTTAGTGCTACAAATTTTCCTCCTCATTTATTGTGTATTTTTATCAGCGTGTTTATAATTTGACCTCGACATTTGACGCAAGCTGTGACACTTGGGAGGTTATCTTTATTTGTTTGTTTGCCAGAATTTGTGCCAAAAACATCGAATTTTTTGTATTTGTTCATTCGCTTTGCTTTAAGATGGTGGTTGTTTTTTAGGTTTTTTTTTCGCAATCATCTGGGTGAGAAAATCAATGAATTACTAGATTTGAATATAAGGTTTTTTTCATTTTCTCGCTTCAAAGCAAAAGCTTTTCGTTTTGTACGGTTTTAATTTAACAAAAAAATTGTCTTACTTTGATTTGTTTTATAATCTAATTAGTTAAATGTTTAAAATTTAATTTAGTGCGAAAAATGTTGCTATAATATGTCGACTGCTTTGTTCGATTTGTAGAAAAGGAATAGGAAGTATAAAGAAAAATTGTGGGTGGATTGATTTTTACAAAATAAAAAAAAAAAGAATTTCAGATGAAAAAACTTAAACTGCTTTGAATTTAATTTATGGTAAAGCTTCTACAGTTACTTGCTAAAATTCGTTAAAGGTTTTTCGACGAAATTATTTTAATTTTGAAAACAACATCAAAGTAACAGTTCCAAAAAATATTTGCAACTCAATAATCATCGTATATTTATGTTAGAGGTCGTCATACTTAGCATTTTTACTGAACCAAGCTATAATCAGCAAGCATGATTTTTTTTTATGTATTCTGAAATCCATAATCTAATTCACTATCCATAAACGAAACAATAACTATTTTTTACCGATATAAACATATCTTTAATACCTTTTTTTTAATTTAATTTTTGATGGTCAGTCTAACCTAAAAAATCCTTTTAGGTTTATTTAACAAAATTGACTATCGAATCATGTCGCTGTTATTTTACACAAAATTAAGTTCAATTAGTTAAAAAAATTACTTAAAATTATAATTCAAAACCCAACTAAACTAAAACTAAAACATCATATATAATAATAAATTATAAAATCTTTTTTTTTATATTTCTTTTGTGTATTCTATATTTAATTATTTTGCATGCTTCATCTCTCAGTACTTGCTTGTTGGCAAGCGAAAACTGCTCAAACAACAACTAAAACAGGCAATCCTGGTTAAGTATCTGCCGGCATTAGTACCGTTTCCGCATAGGTGCTACTTTTTTGCTGCATCTAAACATTTTTAAACAATTTTCATATTAAATTCTCTTATTAGTACCCCCCGCTTTAGTGCCATTCCCGCTTAAGTACCACCAATTTCTGTGATCTTTAATAAAAAGCCAGTACATTTCTCCCCATTTAAGTGCCTTTTTCAAAATCAGTGAAAATCAATCAGTTGAATATATCAATTATTCAACAGTTTCAGTAATCGTAAAACGTTCGTTTCCAGCTGTCAAATTGGGATAAATTGTGCTCGCTTTTTGTTTAAAATTATAGAAATAACGCAACCGGTTGAAATATCTGGCAAAGGGCGAAACAACAAAGCTTTAACTCTAAAGCAGAAGTTGTCAACAAGGAGCAGAGTTCGGACAATACGTGTTGTGTGATTGCTTTTTTGTTCTGACGGACGATGAAATAATAGAAGCTGTTGACCAAATACAAGACCAATCATCGGAAGACTCTTCAGCAGGTAGACAAACTGACGCTTTGTCATTTGCTGAAGTTGTTAAAGCACTTGATGCGCTAAAATAATATTCGCACCATAACAATATTGTCAGTGATGAACATTAAATTTTTGAAGAAAAACTGTTTAAGAACAAATTTTTGCCAAAGAACTGTTGCCAAAAAAAAATTATTGACTTCTTTTAGGGTAATTTCAGACTTCTTTTTTTTTCTCAATTATATTCTTTAAGTATGAATAACGAATATTTATACAGTAAAATATGCATGTACTATGCACCTGATCAATTGATTAATAACGTTATTTTAAAAAACTGCCATGAATTTTTACATACATATCTGCACCGCGAAAAAAAGCAATAGGTAAATCACCTAAGTCGGCTAAGGTGATGAGAATTGTAAGGGATTTATAAATTTATGCTTATTTACCTAAGCAATTTATTGTTTAATGCATCGCTTTGAAAGCACATACTTTGATACCTTGCCAAAAAAAAAAATATTTGATTCCCCTAAGCCCAAAAACCACAAATACAAAATTAAAAAAACAACTAGCATGGATGGCTTAATCATAGTTTTGAGCTATTTTCTGCAAAAAAAAACATAAATAACATAATTTAACACAAATTAAATTAAAAAAAAGTCTTAAATATTCACACCAGTAAGTTTAATTACATTTCATCAATAAAAAGAAAAGAAAAAAAAAGCCTTTGCCCGCCGTGCGGAATCGAACCTGGAACTATTGGTGCCAGTCCACCTCTCTACCAACTGATCCAAGCAGCCTTGCTACAGTCTGCTAACATAACTGCAGCTAGGTTAATTTACCTAAGCAATTTGTTGTTTAATACATTGCTTTGAAAGCACATAATTCGATACCCTGCCAAAAAAAAAAACTTTTGATTCACAGATGTTAACAGATGCTGTATTAACATATGCAGTATGTCGCAGTATTCTGTTGATAGCTGCAGCATAGCTTCAGTTGTAATTAATATTGAATAAATCACTCAGCGTAACGAAGGAGTTTGGCTCAATGCGTAGCGTAGTGTCTTCATACACAGTGGTATCGGGTTGGTGTGGGTTAGAATCTCAACGACATGCGAAGGTAAAATTTTTGTATTTGATATTTAATTTAATTTATTTTAATGTTCCTGTTATAATAGACGTCAATCAGCAAGAAAATCCGAGAAGTCATTAATTTCTAAGAAAATAAAAGGTGTTGATAAAAGAAAAATTTGTGTTGTTGCCGATGTCAGTCAAGTAAATCACAGAACGAGAGGCGGCAGCTTCAAAAAAAAGGAAAATAAAAAACCAAAACCCGAAAAAAGTTATATTTTTGAAATTCAATTTGTTTTCTAAAGTAGTGTATAAAAAAATTACCAAATACTTGGTTAATTTATCACGCAATAAAAATTGGCAAGTCAACACGTAAAACTTAAGCGTTTTGATAAAGTACTTGGGTGGCTGAAAACTGCCAAAGCCATCTTATAAATTATACTAGGTTTTTTTCAATTTAACATAAGCTTTTTTCTCGGTGTACAAGGGAGTCCAGTCCCGGAAGCTTTTTCGATCCCGGGATTATCGAGATTGAAAATCTTTATCCCGGGTTCAATTATTGGGTTCAAATAAGTTAAAGAAGGTAAATGATGCGAAACATTTTCAATAACATGTTTTGTTATCTATTAATTGAAATGAAAAAATGAGGTTCAATTCATTTATAAAGCACACCGTTTTAAGTTTTTGTCGTGTTCACAGATAATAAAAGTTGAAAACGACTTTTCAAAAGAATATTTTTTATTTTAGACAGTTTAAAGAGGTTTTTGGCCAATGCTTTAATATTGCAATTTTTATTTAAAACAAAAATTCAATTTTATCTCCCAACGTTTCGTCAATTTTTGTTGACATTTTCGGGGGAATTTTTAATTAATTCTAAAAAACACAATAATTTTTGATTTTAACAAACATTTAAACAATTGGAAGTTTAAATGAACTTACTTTATAACATTATATAAGCACAAAAATTTTTTAAAAATAAACATTAAACGTTAAAAATTAACACAAACAAATAAAACTCTTAAGTATCTACGTGTCCAGTGCAACTGCATAGTTATTGGTTATATTGTCAGTATCTTCTTTAAAGTTAACAGCTCTGTCCCCTTTTTGCTGTATTCGTAAACTTTCCAGTGTCAATCTTTTGTTTGTTTTGTTTTCCACGTCTAATATTTTAACAGCATCAATATCAGCTGTGTGGCCTGTCGTCAATATATGTTGTGCTAACGCTGTTGTTGTTTTTTTGTTTCGTATGTCCAGCTTGTGTTCTGGCATTCTTGTTTTTAGCGCTCTTTTTGTTGTTCCTATGTATATTTTGTTACAATTTTCGTGCTCTGTGCCTTTGGCTCTGTCAAATTGGTCCAAATAATCAAAGAATTAACAATTTTTTATATTTTTAATTATTTATATTTTTAAATTAATTACAATCTCTTTTTATAAGTTTTATTGCATGTATCTTATAACTCTAATAATTTTTCAATTATTAATTAATAGTTATATTTTTCGAGCTCAAGTTATATGTTGCTTTCAGAAGAAACAACCAATAACAACAACAACAATACCCTGTATAGAGTAGTAATCACACAGCAGACTAGACAGACTGTTTCGTTGCCCACTACACCAACTCATTAGTAGTCTTGCGTTATTCTCGCTGTGAACCACTAAGCTGTTTATGTTTTATTTGTTTCGTCAATGTAACGAGTAAACTACTTCAAAATACATGCAAGTAGTACAAATGATATGAAGAAGCTTAAAGTTCTTCTAGGTTTTGATGCATAACTAGTTGTTGGTAAAAATTAAGATCTTTTTTCATAGTAATCACAGTAATAATTGAAAAATTTATAAACCAAATTATAAACCACGTCATATAACAATTTTTAATTATTTTTAAAGTAAATAGCTTTAGCTAATCAATGGTCTAATGTTTCATCAGAAAGGTTTGTTCGCATTTAATAAAAAATATAACCCGCTAATGAGAAGCACCGTTCGGAAAGAAGTTGTTAGAAAATCGTAATCAATCTGTAAATTTTGACTACGATTGCCTCCACCACAAAACAGATGAATTTACAGAGTCGGAATATCTGACAATTTAGAAGTACTGCTGTTGCAGGTTCTTCTAAAACTTTAAAACACTCATCGTGTTTATAATCCTTAGATACTTCTTATCTAGGAAAAATCCTTTTCACATTTAAGTCTCTGTAAAGGTTTTTCTTATTCTATTTTAAATGTGATTTTGTTGCAGCTGTACGGTTCATCGAATTTGCTTAATTTCAATTCAGCAGTTGTAAGAAAGTTCAGTACGGAAGGATAAATTGTTCTGCAATGTTAAAACTTTTTTGCAGTGACACTTAAAGAGGTTGAATCCAAAAATAATTTATTCCATCTAGCTCTTGCCACATGAGTTGCGCGGCTTGGTTCAAATTTATTTTCAGTTCTTTTTATGTTAAAATCCCGGGATACCGGTATTGGCTTCACTAATACCTACTTTATTTTTTTTTATTTTCGTTAATTTTAAATTAATGGTTATTTTTCGTTTAGTTTTCGTGATAAAACCATCTGTAATCGAAAATTTCTTCCAATTCATTAATATTAAGTTATTGAACTAAAATTTCAAGCCTAAGCCATGGAATTTCAAATTGCTTGCACAATGGAGAAACGACATATTTACACTTTAAAGACTTAAAAACCTAAACTCTTTTCCTTCCACCGTTCCGCACTTTGCAGTTTTAAACATTGTTCACAATTTCAAAAGTAAACTTTAAGCATAAATTATAAATTTTTTGTGTTTAAACTTCCTCAATTTACTTTTCCAGCCCTTAGCTTACAAAATATTTTAAAAAATAAAATCTAAATAATAAACGTTTTCTGGTCTTATTCTCACAATAAAATTAAAAAAAAAAGAACAAAATGGCCATTTCAGCCCTTGAAATAACTTTAACCGAGCTTCTTACGATCAATTGTATTGTATGTGTTGTGAAATGTTTGAACACAAATGATCGAGTACTGGGACCTACATGTTTTTGGGCCGACTCCGAACGGCTTATGATCTCAAAAAGCTCTTCATGGCAGTTTTTTACTCTCTGAGGCTTGTCATTGTCTGCAGAGAGGTGACGGCAGAACAGAAAAATTAATTCAATTGAAAAAAATGTCTGTGTCATATGGGATTCGAACCTGGGTTCCCTGACGTATGGGCCACACACTCTACCCACTACGCCACGGTCACCACAATACTATACATTAATAATTATTCTCACAATATACATTAATAAAACTTTTGTGTTCGCGGTTGTAAGCCCAAAGTTTGAAGTATTTAAATCACTCGAAAGTAAGCTTTGAAATATTTTAAAAATCAACGTTGATGTTTGAAAAAAGACATTAACGCAAAAATAGTTTTAAAAGTTAATTATTTAAACTTTCGACCATATGGGTCAAAACGTTCTCGTCTCTTCAAATACTCAAAACATAAGAAGTCAAATTTGATGAGAGAGGCTCAGAAGTCTAGCTCTCCTAAATGTTCACGGGGATGTGGAAGTGAAAACAGAAGACATTTAAAATTTAACTGCCGAAAAAACGAAAAACCATCCTCCTTTTTATATTATCCTTTAAAAAAAAAAATTATCCCATAAAGTTTACAGATTGTAAAGGGTGTCCAAAAGTCACTGACTCTTTGATCGGGCACTACTTTTTTGTGACAAGCATAGAGTACTAAATCTATGATAGCTGTCAATAACAAGCATGGAAGTTTAGTAATCAAATCGTAAAATTTACTACAAAAATAGTGAAAATTCTGCGGAGACTGTACTTAAACCCAAACTCTTCTCGGTCATCATAGCGCAAGAACCATCACGCAACACTGTGGTCAATTTATTCAATAAATTTGAGTTCTATTGTGGAAGCAAAAAAGAGTGGTCGTCCCCGTTGCGCTCGTTCAGATGATTGCAGAAACTGATCCAAAATTGTATCAGAATGTCATTCACTTACCTTATCAATATCTAATCAGGTGGATATAAGGTCTTCCTGAAGCTATCCTTACTTAAGGAGTCCTTATCAAATTCTGATCCGGTTATTATTAATATCAGGGGACCTGATCAGGATGAATATCAAAGAGTGCGTCACGTTTGAAATCAGATCCTTATCAAAATAAGGGCTTACTGATCATCTTTCGATTCTTTCCTTACGAAAATTTCCACTCGGAATAAATCACTTTTGTTAATTGAGTTCAGAAGACTCAATCAAAAGTGTTATATCGCTTCTTGAAACATAATTGATGGCATTTTAATTAATATTTGGCAACTATCTAAATTCTTAGAAAACATATTTTATAAAAATGACTATTATTATTAAATAAAATAAGAACAGTATATGTGCATTTAAAGTGCATTGTTGCATACATATTTTGCGATAATTAGCTTAAATAATAGCCATCAAATTTTGTACCTATTTTAAAATTAGAGACTTTTTTAAAAATCAGGATGTCTCTTTTAATGTTTTGAAGTATATTTTTATAATAGTTACCACTGTATCGAATTTAAAGCGTCTAACTGTATAAGTGTATAATTGCCAAGATATTCAGTATATGAATTTGAAATTATATGAGAGATGCCAAACGTTCACTTGGATTAAACGAACTAAATGCCACATTAAAAAATAGAATATCTGGAAGTTAATCTTAAGGATATTGTCATAAAAAAAATCAACATTTTTTAAATATTCTCAGTAACATTTTCAAAAAATTTTCCAATATTTGAGTTTAAATCCAAACTTCACTAATATATGATAATATACACTCCGCGTCAGCAGAATAGGTTCACAGCTTCAATGAAATACAAAACATTTTTTCTTTTAAAATGAGCGTAAGGGAAAACTTTTTGTTGTTGTTTTTTCTTAAGTGTTTTTTTTATAAAAAAGTTAGGTAAAGAGAAATTGTACATAAAGGAACCGTTAATTTTCTGTTGTTCTCTTAGCTTTGGCATTACAAAAATATGCACATGTTGATGCGCCATTAGAATAGGTTCACAGTTAACATCTTCAGTTTCTTTCAGATTTTCAGAAAGATCGGTATTTAAACAAATTAAAAAAAGGTGTTACAATATTTAGTGGCAGTATAGGACGCGCAAAAACTTTAAGTTCGGAGGAAAAAGTTAAAATTGCGGTGTACAAAGAGCAAACCTTAAGTACTCGTGAAATCGCTAGCAAAGTCGGTAGAAGTCTAAGCGTAGTATGCAATTTTTTGAAAAGTAAAATCGGCTATAGAAAAAACATGAAAATGTGAACATATTCTGCGGCATCAGCTGCAGATAAGAGAGCAATTATTTGGTAGCCCTCCAAAACTTGCTTTTCAGCATCAGAAGTCAGGCAAGAAGCGACAATTTTTCAATCGTGCGGCGGGTAATTAATAGCGCTCAGCACCTAACACAACGTAAGTTAAAAAAAAAACCGCCACTAAACCCTGAACGGAAAGAAAATTGGTTGAAATTTTGTAAGAATCACATGACTTAGAAGAGAGAATGCCAGTACGTAGTTTTCTCAGTCGAAAAGAAATTTAATTTGGATAGGTCGGATGGTTCTAACAATTACTTTTATGATTTACGAAAAGATGAACTTTTTTAACTTGTCATCATAGCCTCGAGGGAGGTGTAATGGTTTGGGGGGCTATAACATATTTTGAAACCATTGAGCTGGAGTTTCCAATTTGCAGAATGACGGGAAATAGAGTATAGAGCGATGCTAGAACAAGCTTTCCCAAACTTTCAGAATATTTTTTGACCCCTGGAATGGATTTACCAACAGGATAACGCTCTAATTCATAGGGCACTTATCGTTACAAGCTGGATTAGTGAAAAAATGTTCAACTGTTGTCATGGCATCCATGCTCATCGGACCTAAAGATTATTGAAAATGTATGGGGTTGGTTTGTTCGGAAAGTGTATGACTCCAGTCGACAATTTGAATTAAAAGAGTCTCTCATTTCTGCTATTAAAGTGGCTTGGAGTAAAATTTCTTTGAACTACTTGAAGCAACTTTATGATTTCGTTGCTAATCGGATTTATGAAACTATTTTAAATAAAGAAGGTGGCACTTATTATTAAAAATGTGTTAAATAAAACAAAAATAAATAAATTAAGTAAAAAAAAAAAATATTTTCGATTCCATTTCTTCAAATTAATGGGATAATCCTATTCTAATGACGCACCAAAAAGTGCATATTTTTGTAATGCCAAAGCTAAAAGAACTACAGAAAATGAACGGTTCCTTTATTTACAATTTCTATTTACCTAACTTTTTATAAAAAAACAATTAGGAAAAAAAACAACAAAAAGTTTTCCCCAACGCTCACTTTAAAAGAAAAAATGGTTTGTATTTCATTGAAGCAGTGCACCTATTCTGCTGACGCGGAGTGTATATCAGTTAATGGCTTAAAAAAAATAAAACCATTAAAAAAAATAAGTCAGCATCTGTCGTGTCAACATTTTTCAGTCTTTGAGTTAAAATCACTTACTTTACTTCAATAATGAAAAATTAGCTAAATTTTACTCTTTATACTTATATATGTCTAAAAAATGAAACCATTAAACAAAATTATGTTAACATCTGACATAAAAATAAAATACCAGTCAAGGTTATAGCTATAAAAACTTTATGCAAAACAACGGGCATAAATTATAAAGTTTTGATGCCAGTTATGACCTCTCTTTACTCCTAACATTGCGACTTGATGTTGAAACAAGAATGGACATTTTTGGGTACGCCATCACAAAAAAAAATATATAATATTAAAATAAAAAGATAAAAAAAAATTCTAAAAATATAACTGAAACTAAAACTAAACTAAATATTTGAAATCAAATAAATTTATGCAAAAAAAAGTTCTGACCGGCATAAATAAAATATTTTTAGGAAGTTATTAGAGGAAGGTCGTCATCATATAAAACGACTAGTCAGGGCATGAATGCCACAATACACAAACTCATGCACACACAAGCCGCCCCATAGCTTTGATATTATTCAATATATAAATGGTTGGCATAAACTAGCAATAATAAAAAATATTTCAAAATCTATAAAAAGAAAAAAAGAGCCATAGAATAGGAAAACCTATAAAAAGAAAACTCATGTTGACCAGCACACAAAAATGTGTCACAGCAAAACGGAAGTAGGCGGCCAAAAGCGGCAGTCAAGGAAAACAAGGGAAGAACTATTTTAAATCCAAAGTAGTTTTTTTTTGCCTAGCGATTTATTTACCGCTTGAAAAGAAAACCGCAAAGAGCATTAAGGCGGAAATATGGGTTCATTTGAACCACATTTGGTGGCAGGATGAAAAAATGAATATATAAATGTATATAAAAAAATTATTGACTAAGATATAAAGCGACGATTTATACAAGACACACACATTCATACTCTTAAGAGATATATGCTCTTAAAATCACACACACACGTGTGCCAACAATGCTCATTCCCATCAGCATTTGGCGCGGCAGTACCACTGTTATTGGCTCTAGAAAAAATGTATAAGAATTTAGAAAAAAATGCATTGTGCGAAAAAAGCAGCTGGTTTTTCTTTTAGAACATTTTGTGGCATGCCCCACTACCTTCCTAACAAACTACTTTTGTCAATTTTTCTAATCTTTGGCTCTGCCAGCCTGACTGTCTCCAAAAAGAAAACTTAGTCAAAAGAGGACAACGGCTCCTCCTTGCAAATCAATTTTCTAACGATATGCGACCGGACAATAAATGTTGCTTCAGGCATTATATCCGGTTGAAGGAAACACACATTCACACACACACACACACACACATGCGTATTTGAAATATCTTGCATCTTTTTTGCTACCAAAGCACATGTTATGCAAGCAGCTCTTCTTGGCCAAAAACTTGCAAGCTACTTCAACAGAGCAGATAATTTCTTTAAAGCGATGCGTTCATATAGCTTAAACGTATATATGTGATAACAAAGCTTGTTTGCTTGTGTGTATGTAAAGCATACGCCTCATCTCACCTTACAACCTTCCAGATTCTCTGCTGAATACTATGTGCAGTTTTGAAACTTCTTCTTAACAACAAAACCTACTCGAAGGCTTAACTTTTTGATGATGACATTCAAGGCAGCATTTTTACTAAAGAAAATTTATCAGAGAAAATTTATATTTTATGAAGCGCGCCAAAAGTTTAAGAAACCATAAAAAAATTGTTTAAGATATTATTTTTGAATGAATAAATTTTTTCCATTCATCCTTAAGTTAGCGAAAATTTTTAATAATGTCCTTTGTGACTGACTTCGTTTTTGGAAAAACTTTGAACAGAAAAAAACAACACAAAAATAAACAAACTTTAATCAAAAAACTTTATGGTGATGGTACACGCCCTGAGCAAAGGTCAACAAGCTCAACAAGCAAGTAACATCAATCGCAAAAATTGATTACTAAGAATTTTACAAGAGTGCGTTTAATCATGGTAGCGCGCACTCGGCAGTCCAAAAAAAAAAGAACTTGACAAAAATACATTGGAAATATTTGCACAATAATATTAGAAAAAATATTTAAAGAGTTGGTTAGAATTTTTCCGCACCTAGCTACCTATTCAAGAAAACGAATTTATTGGAGAAGCTGCTGCTGTTTCCAAAGTAGAAGACAGTGGGACAAAACCAATTTATATTCTAATACTTACTGAATATATTTTAATTTAAAAAAACGGTATAAGAGAAAAAATCTGCAAAAATCTGCAAAAAAGTGACCGGCGGGAGTCGCGCTTAATACGACCGGCCTGGTATAACCTTTACTGCGACATATAGTGATATGTTTCTAATTATACCAGATCTTTACGATTAGTCTCGATTTGCACCAGTAAACGACATGAAGGTACTAAACTACTGGATGTTAACTGGTACTATTAAATTCAATATTGAAGCATTCATTTAGTTTGCGAATCTTTTGTTGGTTTTAAGTGCGAATTTATGTGCATTGTATTCAACTAAATTGGTATGGATTCATACTGTTTTCTAAAATAGTTCGTTGGCCACGTCAGAATTTATGAAGCTGACACCCAGTACGTTTGCTTTTCTGGGTGTCATAACTACTCTACTCATATGCATGAACCCGTATCCGGGTCTTGAGCAAATGTATCATGAGCATTTTATTTATGCACCAAGAGTGTGTTGTAATGTACTGTCTGCTGCTTCATGAACCGCAGGCTTTTTAGCCGAGGGGCTGAGTAGAATTAAGTCATTAAGGCAGGGGTTTACTATGAACATAAAAGGCTTTCTCTAATTGAATAATTATAGCACAGAATATTCACCACTACGCTGTTCTACTAGCGTTGCAATCGATTTACATATCATAAAAAAAAAGAAATGGCCATTTCAGCCCTTGAAAGGACTTTGACCGAGCTTCTTATGATCAATTGTGTTGTGTGTTGTGAAATGTTCGAATACAAATGATCAAGAACTCAGCCTACAAGTTTTATGCCGACTCCGAACGGCTTATGTTCTAAAGAAGCTTTTCATGGCAGTTTTTACTCTTTGAGGTTTGCCATTGTCTGCAGAGAGGTGAAGGCCGAATAGAAAAATAAATTCAATTGAAAGAACTTCTGTATCAGGTGGGATTCGAACCAGGGTTCCCTGGCGTATGGGCCACATTCTCTACCCACTGCGCCACGGCCGACATATCATATCAATATTTAAAACCAGGTTCATTGTTGTTGTTTGTTTTACAAATTTGCATATGGAATACAATCGAAAATCGGTTTTTGCCCAAAATTTTTTGAGGTGAAGAAACATTGGCGAGGCCGATCTTCACTTAAATAAGCGCGTCGCATAGTGTAAGATTTTATTAATCTACGAGGACAGAATTTAAAAAAAAAAAAACTTCCAAAGAATGCATTTTTTTCTTAGAATAAAGCTAGTTCATACGGAACGCCATATCAAAAGTTTTCAAATGATTGCTTTAGCCCATGTATTTAAAAAGGCAGTCGTGGAATGGTGCTTTTTGCGTTTTTCAAAATTATTTCCAAGCGTTAGATAGTAGTTTTTGTGTGCGCTGATTAAAGTTTCTAACTTTCTTACTTTTTTTGCAATGAAAAGCTTTTCCTTAAATATGTAGATTAATTCACAATAAAATAAGTCGCTTAACAAATCTAGGTTTTACTTAAATTATCGATGGAAAATGTAGCATAATTTAGAAAAGATAAATTCATTTAACACTTTGATGGACTGCCAAAAAGTATGTTTTATTAATTTACTCATAGATAGTTCATATTAAAATTAAGCTGCTAGATTTTGCAGACTACCAAAATATCTGTATTTAAGGAAGAGACCTTAAATACTGAATACTTAAATCTCAAGAATGGAACTTTATGATGTCCCAAAAAAACAAAAGCCTATAAACCTGAATGAATACTAATAGCCTTATTCTGGTGATTGACAATTGTAAATATATTGTTACTGTCAAAATTTCTTTTTTTAAAATGTAAAAATTTTTAATTGCCATCCCTAATAACAGCTGTCAACAGCAAGCATGGAGGTTTAGCCATGAAGATATTTACGGTCATGCATTGCGAACAAATTGTGAAAGTTCGCTAGAAAAATAATAAAAATTCACGCAAAAAATTGTGCAAATTTTGTGGAGACGATTCGCACACTTCACAGTCATCATAACGCAAGCACCGTCTCGCAACACTATGGTCAGCTTAAACAATAAATTAAAGTCCACTGGCTCCTTTGCTGACCCGAAAAAGAGTGGTCGTCCCCGCTCCGCTCCATCAGACTCAAACGAAAATCCATATCTCTTATTTATAATTCAATTAAAAACTCAAAAAATTAAAATGTCAATGACTTTTACCTTTACTTATGCATTTTAATGGTCGTGTGTTGACCACTTAAATTGTCACATTAACAATGCAGGGGTCTAGCCAGACCCCATACATATTTCTATGAGTTTCTATGAAAAATGCCAGGATATTGTTAATAATTTTATTTAAAACAAAAAAAAATTAAAATTTTTTGAGGTATTCGAATGTAAGTGTAATGAATATTTTTAATGAAAAATATATTAATTTTATTTTTTTACTCGCTTGTACGAGTACATTTAAAACATTTGTAAGAGCAATTGGAATGCTGCTGGCAAACAGGGTACAAACATATTTCGAAGTAAAAACGTGTTTTACATGGGCATGACATGGCATGGCATAACCGGCAATCACGTTCTTTTTCCAAAACGTTGGGCCCACTGGAACACATTGATCCGTTGTTGTCTAAAAAAAACAAAAAAAATTTGATTTTGTTTCACTGAAATTGGTCTTTCAAGGAATGTTTCTTTAACAAACCGGCTTGCAAATCGTTTTATTGTATATGGCTCATTACTGCGAAGTTCTATTTGTGGACAAACCAAAGCTTCCGATAGTTCAGTTAAAAATATTCTTCGAGCGTTCGTTCCCTTTAAGTTATCTATTTCCATGCAAATTACAAGCTATATAATTTGCATGGAGTGCCATGACGCCAACCATATTATAAGAAAAAGCTAAGGTCCAGCATTTTGTTTGACGTTTCGTACTGTAATGGCCTAACATTTGGTCCATTGCGTCAACGCCACCTTTAGCTTTGTTGTAATACATGATCGCTTCAGGTTGTTTTTTTATTACCTATAGTTGTTTTGTCATAATGAACAGTTGACAAAATAATTACGGCTTTATTTCTTTTGGGGACTTAAGAGCAAATAGTAATATTGTTTTCATAAAATCCGAACTCTGAAGACAAAACTCGCCTAGAAGGAGGTTTTTTCATATCAGGTGGAATATAACTTTTATTACTTCGCAATGTTCCAACAAATGCTAATCCGATATTCATTAATCGCTTTAATCCTTCCAAGGATGAACAAAAGTTATCTGCTACTATTGCCCGACCCGAGTTTGCATTCTTGGTTTGCAGCTCGCTTCGGCTTGTATTTTTACCTGTGTATATGTTTACATGCAAAGAATAGTGCGTTATTCCATCGCATGCCCACAAAACCTTAATTTCATACCGTGCTGGCTTCGATGGAATATATTGTGTAAATTTTGTTCTGCCATGGAATGAAAACATTTGGTCATCTATTGTGATATCTTTATGAGACTGATAATTTTTTTTTAAATTCTCGTTAAGCATATTCCAAATATCACTTATAGGAGCAGTTTTATCCGTTTGTGCATGAAATAGACGGGTGCGGCTGTCGTCAAAAGTATAAAGCTTAATATTGACAAAAATCACATATGTATATGCCATTGTAGCTCTAGAAATTGGAAGATTTGTAGACTTCCAGGGGCCGATGCATCCGATAGCAGTATTCCTATGGAAGCATTTAACTCTATCTCTGTGAGTTTCATCCAGGTTTTCTGCTTTTATTTAGATTCTCTGCGTTTCTTTTAAAGTAATAAAAACTATATTTGGTGTAAAACATTTTTCAAACACTTCAATTGGAACAGAATCATTCTGGATTGGGTCTTCTTTGTAACGCATTATATTATGGGGTCTAATAATGGGGTCTTCCCATTTGCAGTGTCACTGTGCTCCATTGTGTGCCGTCTTTTCCACACAAAAAAAGATTGCGAGCTGACTTTTGCCGCAGCTCTTCCTCATCTTCCTCAATTGAAAAAACTTTCTGTGTCAGATGGGAATTGAAACAGGGGCCTCTGGTGCATTGGCCACGCACTCCACCCACTGCGCCACGACCGCCATGCATATACATGCATATGAAAAAACTTTATGTGAAATCAGCACGAATATATTTTTTATGAAATCGTAACATTTTGAAAAGTTATGGGAAAATATTAGATAGTCTAACTCCCATGTGAAAATTATAACAAATCGGATATATGGCAACACTTCTGTTAACCAGCTAGTATAAGACAACAAATAAACAAAAAGTAAAAAGGGGAATTCCAAAATATATTCCAACAAAATGCATAGGGTCTGGCTGGATCCCAGCGTTGCGGATATGACTTCAAATATAATTTAAAAAAAAAAACAGGGCCCACACTGTATTTTTGAAAAATACATTTTTTTGGCGGCCGTGGCGTAGTGTGTAGAGTGGGTGGCCCATACGCCAGAAAATCCAGGTTCAAATCCCATCTGACTGAGAAAATTTTTTCAATTGAATTAATTTTTCTGTTAGGCCGTCACCTCTCTGCAGACAATGGCAAACCTCAGAGTGTAAAAACTGCCATGAAAAGCTTCTTGAGAACATAAGCCGTTCGGAGTCGGCATAAACCATGTAGGTAAAGTTCTCAATCATTTGCTTTCAAAAATTTCACAACATAATTGATAATAAGAGGCTCGGTCAAAGTCCTTACAAGGGCTGAAATGGCCATTTCGTTGTTTTTTGTATATTAATAAAATGTATCCGATTTATACTTCTTTTTTTTTTCTTTAATAAATTTATTTTTTTCAGATCGTTTAATTTTTCTAAAAAGACAACTTTAATTTCTGTATATAGTTTAATCAAGAAATCCTTTACGTCCGCCATTATACCCTTGATTTGAACATGCCGTCCCACTGTGCCATGTTTTTATGTATTTCTGCTCAGCATTATTCGATTTGACCCCAAGTTTTTCTTTTTTGTTCTTTCTCTATGTTTGTTAAAATGTTGTTCAGTTTCTGGTACATTAATTTTACCCGAAGGTCTACTTTTTTAACGCTTCAAGATGAAATGCTGTAAGCATTTTACCTTATTTTTAAAATTACACAAATGGGTGGCAACAACAGTCAGCGCAACAACAAAAACAACATCAACAGATTCTACTCCTGAAGACCGGCACCTTTTTCTGTTTGTTTGTTTGTTGTTTCTTTATTTAATGACTTACTTTTGCTCGAGGCGTTGCATAATTTAAAATAAGTCTTTTTTTTAAAGACCCTAAAGGTGGTAATGAAGTAGTTTCAGAGTTATTTTAAGGCCAAATTGTAATACTTAAAAAATCAAAAGAAAACAAAGTCAAAAAGAAAAGAAACAAAATTTGCTTACTTATAGTAGTAGGATGCACTTTAGCTGGACTGAACAAATTTTCTTGGCTTTTTATGGCACTTTTAATCCTCCTTCAGTGCTTTGGTTTCTTTTAATATTTGTTTCAAATATTATTTATAGATTAAGATAAAAATTCCATTAAAATTTTTTGGCCAATTTGACAGCATCTTTCGGCCAAGTACAGGCTTAAATAAATAATTCAATACCGTCTGCTTGGAATGCTTTGGGTTCAGCGGGTTCAGCTCGCAAAATAATATATATGAATTATTGTCTTAGTCAGATAATCTAAATTTTTATTGCTGTAATGCATATAAATTTAGAGTTATTTCCGAATCAGGCAAGATTTTTGATGCTTTATTCATAAATTGACTGAGCGAATCTTATTGCGAGAGTAGCGCGCCAAGCTGTAAAAAGAGTTTAGGGAAAAGGGGCCATAACAAGAAAAACTCATAAAATTTTAATTTGATTTTTCTGTTTGTTGAAAATGGAGAAAAAAAATATTTTCAGTAGAAAAAAAACTATTAAGATAAAAGTTTGAGCATTTGAGAATGGAAATAAGCAATATGGAAATAAACTAACAATATAACTTCAACCTGAAACTATTAGCTTTAATACAAAATTAAACTTGCAAAAAATTTTGAAATCAAATTAAGTAGCTTTGTTGAATCGAAGCTGCGGTCACTCTTCTCAAGGCCAACAATGCTGCTGGACTTGATGCCATACCATCTGATTTTCTGAAAACAGATCCCAACACACCGACTAGTATTCTACTCTCATTATTACAGACCATTTGAGAAAATTAACCCTATGCAAAGGCCTGGATAGACGGAGTAATTCTTAAAACACCAAAGTAAGGCAATCTTAAGAACTCCAAGACAAGGTTTGCCAGTTTTGTCCGTTTATCGTTCGTTCTTCGCTTAAAAATCAGGGACGAAGCCCAACTTTTTCAACTCAATAAATTTTACTAAAATTAAATTAATAATTTTAAATGCAAGTAATATTTAAAATTTTATAAATTTTATGTGTGTTGTATTTCGTCGAATTTTGTGTTCTCAATAATTTGAACTTGTAAACTGAGGCGAGCGCTGCCAGCGTTGTTGTTTTGTTTGTTGATGGTTTTTTGTTGTATTTACAGAATATTAATAGCATCGGATACCAGCATTGGGTTGGCCGCTTTTAAGATTTCCTTCACTGAACTGTTCTTCCCTTCAAGATACTAGCTAAAAAAATTTTACTAAAATCAAATTTATAAGATAAGAAGCAAACTATAAAGCAACTTTAAAATTTTTATGTTTGTTGTAATTTTCCGAATTAAGTGTCTTCAATAATGTGAACTTGTGCGCTGAAGCGAGCTCTGCCAGCAAAGGCATTGTTGCTTTTATGTTTTTTGCAGCTGGTAGTTTTTTATTATGAAACTATTTGACTTTTGTTGGTTTAACTTATTTGCAAATGTTATCGGGATCAGACCTCAGCAATTGGTTGACCGTTTTTTAAAATTGTATTTCTGAACAATGTTTCGCTTCTAAAATAAGATCGTGACAAGGCTGAATTTGAAAAGTTAATTATTTAATGAAAAGGGTCAAAAAAGAATCACAAAAAAGACTGCTAGATGGTTAACATATTTTACGAAATTATTTATCATAAAATTTATGATAGTTCTGTTAATACAACAACTATGCCTAACGCATATACTAAGTATTGCCTCTATAAAGCCTTCATGGCGCTGAGGCAAAAGTGATTTTTGTACAAATATATAACTTGATTTGAATAAATAAATAAAAAAAAGTTTTTTTCTTGCTCGTTATATTTGTAAATTTATTACTATTTATATTTATTTACTTTAAATTAAGTACAAATTTAAAAGCCATATTGAATATTGCTCAGATGTAAACTTTTAAAATGTCGATACACTTGTTATTTCTTGTCTTGTTTACTACGTTTAAGATGTCTGTAATTTTAGGAAAAAATTTAAAATAATAACACAGTGCAGAAATAAAGGGTGGTAAAAATTTTAAGGGCCGAGGTTGAATGTGAACCACACCTAAACGTCAAGTTTTGTTTTGCATTTCATTTGACATTTCTCAATTTAAGACTAACTCAATTTGAACCGTGGAAAGATATACAATCGAGCAACGCGTTAAAGTTATTCAGGCTTATTATGAAAATGGGCGTTCAAATCAAAAAGCAATCGTGCAATTCGTGATTTTTTTGGTCAATTTAATCGTCCAAATGTGCGTACAATCGGAAAAGTCCTGCAAAAATTTGAGCAAACCGGGTCTATAGGAGATGTGAAAACACCAGTGCATGCTCGTACAGCTCGTACTGCAGAAAATATTGCTGTTGTTCGCGATATTGTGGCTGAAGAGCCGTCCACCTCAACTCGTAGTCGTGCCCAACAATTACACTTCTCACGCTCGTCGTTGATGAACATTATGCATAAAGACTTGCATTTGCACGCTTACAAGGTCGTTAATGGTCAGAATGGTGGCAAGAAATGGCAACAGGGGATGATAAATTTTCGAAGAAAATCATCTTCAGTGATGAGGCACATTTTCACCTCAGTGGATTCGTCAATAAGCAGAATTGCCGCATTTGGGTGAATGATAATCCAAGAGTGATTGTCGAAAAACCAATGCACCCACAAAGAGTGACTGTTTGGTGCGATTTATGAGCTGGTGGCATTATCGGGCCGTATTTTTTCCAAAATAAGGCCGGTCAGGCAGTTACTGTGAATGGTGTTCGCTATCGTGAAATGATAACGATCTTTTTATGGCCCGAATTGGAAGATATGAATGTGGACGATTTGTGGTTTCAACAGGACGGTGCCACTTGCCACACAGCTAACGAAACAATGGCTCTTTTGCGCGACAAATTCAATGGCCGTGTTATCTCACGTGGTGGCGATGTCAATTGGCCGCCAAGATCATGTGATTTGACACCATTGGACTTTTTTCTTTGGGGTTATTTGAAAAAAGAGGTGTACGTCGATAAGCCAGCAACAATTCAAGAGCTAAAGGATGAGATAATTCGGCACATTAACGGCATAGAACCTCACGTATACCTCAGCGTCATCGAAAATTTGGACCATCGGATGGTGGTGTGCCGGCGAGGTCGCGGCGGCCATTTGGCCGATATTTTGTTCTATGCCTAATTGAACCATACCAATATAAATGACAATAATTTCCAAAATTATTTGTGTTTTATTCAAACTCAACATCGGCCCTTAAAATTTAACCACCCTTAATTATTATTTTTTGAAATTTCTCGAATGTACGAGGGTGGTCCCAAAAGTACCAGAACTGACGTATATGTAGCGGTTGTTGCTTTAAAAAATTACTAAGACGCTACGTTGTTTACTATTTGCTTGTCAGCCATCATAAGTGAATGCTCTCAGTGAATTTGTAAACATGGTAGAAATTGGTCATTGTTATGTGATACAATACTTTTAATTTGAAAGGCTTAAGTCCAAGCGATATCAAAGCCCACCAAGGTAATGCTCTGAAGAGTCTGCTCCTTCGTTTAGAACTACAAAATTTTGGGTGGCAGAGTTAAAACGAGGCCTTACGTGCCGCCAAGACGAACATTGCAGTGGCCGACCAAATGAAGTGACCACGCCAGAAATCCACAAAATGGTATTGGATGACCGTCGATTGAAAGTGCGCGAGCTAGCAGACATGATAGGCATTTCAAAAAGTGCTGTACATCGTATATTGATTAAAAATTTGGACATGAGAAATGAGTTCTTGCGTCGATTCAGAACCATGGATTAAACATGTGTCCATCATTTCACAACTGAGACGAAGGAACAGTCAAAATAATGGACTGAAAGTGTGGAATCGGCTTCAGAAAAGGAAAGCCAGTTCCATCTGATGGCAAGGTCATGACGTCAGTTTTTTGGGATGCGCTTAGGATAATTTTCATTGATTATCTTCAAAGAGGAAAAACAACCAACAGCGAGTATTATCCGAACTTATTGCAGTCGTTTTATTAAGACAATGCACTAGTTCACTCACCAACTATTGCGGTGACCAAATCAAGACTTAGCCTCCTCGGACTTTTTTTTCCAAATTTAAAAAAAATGGCTCGGTGGTAAAAGAGTTGAAAACAATGAAGAGGTGGAATCTGCGGTTGATGGCTTTTTTAAGGCCCTCGACTGTTTTCACCTTAAACAGGGTATCAAAGCTATTGAACGTCGCAAAGAAAAGTGTGTTGAGTTGAAAGGAGACTATGTTGAAAAATAAAAATATTTGCTCCCAAATTTATTGTGTTTTCTTTGTTAGATCGGTAACTTTTGGGACTACCCTCGTACTTACTTACGAGAATTTATGCCGAAGTGTTTCACTAGTTTTTAATCACTTTCAAAACTTTTGGTTTTGGTTCACTTCTTCATTAAAGAGCCGAAATATATTCGAAAAAGTTTTTTGTTCGGCCATTGCGAAGTTTGATTGCAATGGATTTTAAGTCGATTTAATTTTTTCAATAGTCTATATTCCGGTTTGACTTGTTTACTTAAATTTGACTTGATTTTTTTTTATGAGTATTCTAAGATTTACACAAGGATTTTTTTATGAAATGTTTACATTTTCGCATCGTAGTTAAACTTTCGTTTCGGGGTTGAATTATGTGAGTGCTGCTGATTAAAACAGATCTTTAAACACAACTTAGTGAGAGTTGATTATCCGTATTCTAATGAGAAGCAAAATAAATTTAAATGTATCGCTTCTTTTAGTCGAGTTCGCTTTGAAAAGTTTAGTACGTAGACCTGAAAAATTACATTATTAATTTTTAAAACAAAATTATAATTTTAATAGCGTGTGCATGTTTGTCTTTTAATTAAAACTGTATTTAATTTTACATCTAATGCTGAGAAGCTAACGCTTCCATGGGCAGTTCTGTGACGACTGCATCCCGGTTTTTATACATGAGCAAATACCATTGAACGGGTGGAAATTATCACATTATGTCAATTATTTTAGGTGAATATTGCGATTTTAGACATGAATGTTAACAGGCACTAAAAGAGTTTCTTTTTTAATAATTTAATTTGTTAATTTCGTGAATATCATAATATATGATATTTCATGATATATCTGTTAATAAAACTTGTGTGTAATGACTTCGGGATATGAGAGATGCGTATGCTAAAAATATATTTTTTTAACGATTCTGCACATACATATTAAGTTTTTCAATGAGTGGTTTTGATATCGGTTCAATAAAAATTGGCCAATTCTTTATTTTTAAAATTATTGTATTTTATGAGTTATGAGGTGGGAGTGATTGCGGATCGATTTTATAATATTTTGTTCCATTCCTAATACATATCCTTCTATTTACTTATTTTTTTATTTATTCACAGATTTGGTATGCGAGTCATATTCTCTTTCTCTGTACTAAACTTGTGCATTTTCTTCATGCATTTTTCTCTTTGTACCTATTTTTATACAATGTTTTACTCACCCTTTTGCTTCGTAACACAATGTAATGAGTTGGAAATTTGTGCAGACAGTCATACAATACATTTGCTGTCATTCAACATATTACGGTCTATATATATTTTTTTTTTTTCTTCCACTCTTGATCCTTGTTGCTTATTTACTACTTTACTATTTAAATCGTTCGCTTTCGTGTGCTGATTTCATCAAAAGTTTGAATATTTTTTTACTACCATCTATGTTGTAAATTTCACTACTACGTTCTCTATTTAACTGATTTCATTTGTAGATATTTTCATCGTTTTTGTTTTCTAGCCAGAATTTTTATTTATTCTTTATTTTTTTAAATAAATTGAATTGAATTTAAAAACAATTTGAAGCACTTTTCCATAGCTTTCCTATCGTTCAGGAGTTGTAAAATAACTCTAAAAATAGACCAGTTAAAATTAATAAAACATGCATTTCATATTTGGCAGCCGTTCATCTCATGTCTGAGTGCTGGAATGCCTTGCATGGGTAGCCTAGAAACACGTTGGGAAATATAAATTACAATGAGTTCAAACAATGCTTAATTCGGTTGCATCTTCATCTTCCAGTTTTAGCTTGAATGAAAAATAAATTTTCTTTTATACTTTAACTATTTGCTTTAGGAAACTTCAAATTCCGACAGCTTTTAATATTTTAAAACATTCCAGTTATGCTCATCTACTAGTTTTTCAGTTTCAAGGTATAAATAAAGTATACAAATATTCCTCTTTAAGCTTTCATTTAACTTTTATTTTCATTTAAATATATTCTTTTTAATATATTTGTATCATTCCAAATTAATTCAGTCCATGCAGTAACTTTAACAAATCTCACACATAAAAAATTTCAAATATTCCATAACATTAAATTCCATAAAATGTCTAATATTTGCTTAATTGCATAAAATGTTATACAAAACAGAAAAGTTAATTAAATACTAGCCAAAAGGTTCGTCCTGCGGTAAATGCATGCATAATTATACTATATTCATGGCTTAATTTCAAAATAATGTTCACTACTTAATTAGAAAATTTAAATAGCGCTATTTGTTGCATACTTTTAGGCTAGTTCATAAATGATAGTTCATGAAAATACGACTTAATTTTTTAATGTTTCTGAACTTCGGTATGTTTAAACTATTTTAAATAAATTTTTACCCAGAGGCAATTTTGGCTAATTACTTTTGGTTATAAAAATACAGTTTTTCTTTCGCTAGGGAGTTTTGAAGCTTCCAAAAAATCATTGCTAGAAATATTTTCCGCTTATATTAGTATAATAGTGAAACAGTAATTTCAGTTATTTGTATGAGTGGTTTGGAACAATAACTTTATTACTTCAAATTATCTGCTCCTTAAGTAAATCAACTCTTTATGGTACATTGATTCAATAAATATGCTTTGAAATTAAGAACTATTTCCTTGATTTAAAAAAACGGTTTCTTAGCTGTACAAAAATTTCATACAAAATAACAAATATTGTTAATTGTTTCAATGAAATGTTCCTTCAATTTATTGAACAGTTGATTATCATAAGAAATTGTCCTTAAACTTAAGGACAGAAATTCATGAACGCGTATCTTGGGTCAATTTTATGGGGGAGAACTTAGGGTGTTTCTGATCCAAGCAAGTGATAAAAGTTATGAAAGGTGATGGTAGCGCACCATACGGTCCCAAGTTCGACATGCTACCATCGCACCATTGCCTCCCTTGTTTTGAAGCGAACGTTTAAAGAAAACAATCTGGTTATTAGGAATTCAAAAGAAAATTCCTTTTTATGTTATTATTTCTTTACAGATTTACCCCAGAACCAAAAGCTACTTACACCACTAGTGTTAATAGTGTTTTGTTTGAAAATAAACAAAAATTAAAATCTATTTATTAATACGCAAACAAAAAAGTTTGTGATCCCTTTTTACCTGTGTTTACTTCAACATATTCACATAAAACTTATATCGATGGAAAGGTATTTTCAAGTAGATGTGCACAATATAATTTTTATTCGAATATATTGTCCTTAGGACAGGTAAAACTAAGCAAATGTAAAAACCCTTTTTTCCCAAAGGGACAGTGAGAAACCAACAACAAAACATCGTTGCTATAGCATACACGAGCAAGAGTAGAAAGCGAGAGAGTCGCAGACACTTCAACAGAGCTGTACTTTATTATTGTTGTTGGTACTTGCCATGGTTGTATTATAAGGTTGTCGCAAGGGAGAGAGCGAGTGCCCATAAATGTCAAATCAAAGTTGACAGCTCATAGAAGATCTGCAAACGCTCTCTTTTTCACCCTTTCTTCTTTCTTATTCATTAGGGCCGGCCACATTATAAAATTTTTTATTCAACAAGTTATCAAAAAATTTGACAATCAAAAATATATATTGAATTTGACGAAAAATTTGACATGTGAATAATCAAATTGTTTGTCAAATCGTTTGACGAAAATCAAAATATTTTGATTTTTGGGTTGTTTGACCAACGATTTGATGAAAAATTTGACGTGTGAACACTCGTCAAATTTACTTGTGCGATTTCGTCACTTTAAAAAAGATTTCAACGTGAACACATCAATTCAAAATGCACGATGAAGAAGATTTTTGTAATGATTTTATTGAAATTTATAGACTACATCCATAACTGTGGCATATTAAATCGGAAGTTTATAAAAACAGATTATTCAAAAATAGAGCATATGGAGTGTTTCTGATGTGTTCACTTCGGTGTGCAAGACAATAATAAAAATTGACGAAAAATTTGATAATATGAACACTTCAAACTTTGACTTCAGTCAAACTGTTTGACCAATGATTTGATGAAGAATTTGATAATGCGAACGCCCCTATTCCCAAAATTGGCTGATTTTGACAATTATGGGTACTGCGAAGAGAGTGCGATCAGCCATGCGACAATCTTATAATTCAACCATGCTACTTGCTCTTAATTTCTCGCTCAACAAAATAAATTTGCCACCGCATCAGCGTAAAAAAAAAACTGTGAAATTGCTGCTTGCTTGATATAACATTTATAATTGTTTATTTTGTTTAATATTTCTTTTGCGGGATTCCCAAACGCCTTAACGACGATTGTAGCTGTAGTTAACTAGCGAAAACTGTCATTTGCTATGAAACTGCGGATGCACAATGACTGATAATGACAACTATGATTATCGTTAACTGTTTGGGAATCCTGCTACTGTTCAGGCTATTGGTGCGTTCAGCGAAAACACAAAAGAAAAACCAATTTTGATATGGCCGAATTTCGGCCACAGGCAATACTAGAATAAATAAAAATTATGCATACTTAGATTGAAAATGACAATACAGCACTACTATTTCATCAAACTGAGCAAGTGTCTCTGGCATTTATGAGCGATATACTTTGAAAAATGAATACAAATCGTTTATTAGACAAATTTTTCCAACAAAACGACGCAACATGCCATACAGCTGGTCAAACCATCAATTTATTGGGACAAACACTTGATGATCGAATCATCTCAAGAAATGGACTAGTCAACTGGCTTCATATGTGATGTTACTTGACTAGAGCCATCTGATTTCGATTTCCAATTTTTTGGCGTAAGAGGTTTAAAGAAATTTGCCTGTATATAAACGCTAGAGCATTTTGAAAGGAAGTATGTAAAAAAATCATTTTTGATTAATTTGTCGTTTACAACGTTATTCGCATCGATGCTTCAAATGTAGACATACGATATTTAATAAAAACTTGTAAGATAAAAAAGTTTCATCTCAACAGCCTCTCAGCTTAAAAGTGGAATGCTAAAATAATTACAGGCTGATAATACAAAATTTGTATAAAATACAATAATACATCTACTCTTATGTATACAAGGTATCGTCTTTGGTCTCCAATATCATGCCAATATGTATCGTTTTAAAAAACAGCTACTGGATACTAAAAATTGCAAGCCATGGACAGAATAAAACTTTAATCTTATAAAGAAATATATAAGATTCAGCAAATTGCAGTAAAATTAAATATTTTTTAGTTAGAAAAAAACATTGAAAAATTCTGAAAATTAAAATTTAGCTACACAAACTTCTAATATCAGACACTTTCTTTCTCTACTTTCAGCTTAATACAATATCTTCAAAATTGCTATTGAATTTAATAATGATAACTAATGATTATTGATTAAACAGCGCTATTCGGAAATAAATTACTAAAGCTTTTATTTTCGCATGGTTGAAATTTGGCATAACGAAGGGATGTCAACAAATCATATAACATGAACAAAAACATCAACAATGACCTTTTATCTTGACAGCTGTCATGTTTCACAAGATTTGAATTATAGTTAAGATAGTGAATGGAATACAGGCAAGCGTTAAGATCCATGATGTATAAAGCAGAATTAGAAGAACAGCATGTTGAAATTTTATTTCGACACTAAAGATAATTTTTTTGTTTGTTCTTATAAGGTACAAAAGGTTAACACAAGTATTCATTCAAATCACGTTTACTCTCAGAAAGATAAATGAAGGCGGATTGATTGTCAGAGGCATGACGTAGTATGCCAAATGGAGACGAGTAACGAAAACGGTTTATAAAAAATTATATTACAATCCACATTAATGGCTACGAAATAACTAAGCATAACATTTTACTCGTATTATGAGATGATTAATTAATCATAATACTTGACCTAGAGCATTAGTCTGTGTTAAATAAATACAAGGTAATTCATACTCTAAATTTTGACTTGTTACTGAAAACAATTTTTTTTTGTTTGTTTATTTTTTGTTTGCATCAACAATTTTATTTTTTATTATAACAATACTGTTCAAAGTCATTTTAATAATGTATCCCATTTTATCAATTGTTCAAAAAGACAACTCTGAACATTTTTTAGAAATTAATGAATCAAAATAAATATTTTTCCTCATGACACTTGCCCCAGGTATTAGCTTTATTCAAGGTAAATATTAAATTATTTCTATTTACGTGCTTATGAAGCTGAATTTAAATAAATCTTTCATTTTATGGCTTATGTTTTTATATAAGCAATTTTTCATTGGGAAATTGATAAAATGAAAATTATATTCAGTTATTATTATTATATAATATTCAAAAAATCTTCTTGTAAAAATAAAATGAACATGATATACAAAAACATTTAACATAACTTTTATAAAAAATAAAAAATAAATTATGAAGATCGATGAATTGAATGAAATCTTCCCTAATACTGTACTCATATATATGTATATCTGATGGCAATAGGTAACTGGGATTTTGTAAGAGATAGCTGAAGTTTCGTCATATATAATTCCATAAAATATTGCTTTTTCAATTCAAGACATTATAGTTCAAACAATTTCTCGCCCGCAGAAATCAATGATTTCATGTTGTGTTGTTTTACTGATACATGTTGAACGTATGGATGAACTTGTGAGGAATCAAAATATAAATAAATTTCGTCCCACAGTAACACTTGAGTTTGCCCCACAGTAACACTTGAAAAGGCAAATAAATACAACATCATCAGCAAGCGTAAATAGAACAACAGCGAGCGTTAATACAACAACAACAGCGAGAGTTAAGACAACAACAACAGCGAGTATAAGCAGAGAGTATATATATAACAGAGAATTTATTTCGCTCTGAAGTTTAACATCACTCCAAATGTAGCAAGGAAATGAAGACTTTGCAGTTTTGTTTTCGAAATTAAATGTGCGCAGAAGCAATCTGCGCAGAACAATGTGCGCAGATGCGCTGCCGATATTTGTGCAGGCGCCGCGATGATTGTTCTTTTGACTTTTTATATTGAAATTTTTTCCTGCACAATGTTTACGTTTTGGGCTAGACACTTGCTGCTTGAATGAATTTATTTCAATATGCCAACATTTATGCTAGTTTTAGGTATTTGTATATTTAAAAATATAAAATGATTTTTTTCAATATTTCAATAATTTTTTCAATATTTCTACAATGAGTATATGAATATTTTTTTACGTCAAATAGAAAATTTTTCATTTATCCAATTTATGTTATTTTCAAATAAATTGGATAAATGAATTTTTTTAATTTTTTAGCTGCTTTTGCTTGCGTAGATTTATTTCAATTTCCCAATTAGATATTTGCAAGTTTAAAAGGTTTTCAATCAACTTGCATGTATTGAATTGAGAAGTTGAAGTATAAAAATATGAAATGTTTTGAATTATCTGAATTTGATCGAATTTATTGTATTGAAAATAATAACATTTTGGAGGAATAAATAACATATTTTTACCTTGCATGCATTTATTTCAATATGCCAATTAGATATTTGGCAAGATTCAGGTATTTCTTTGTAAATTCATTTTTTTTTAGGTCAAATAGAAAATGTAGCATTTTTAATCCAAGCTCATTCATTTTCAATAAATTGAATAAACAGAATAACTTATAGCAGCGAATTTTTACATCAAAAGAAAAATAATGCGCCGCCGCTGTCCCGCTTCGAACCCGGGCACTTTGATTGCAAGGCGAACACGTTAACCAGTCGACCACAACTCAACTTAATAAATCTTTTCTTAATTACAAATTAAATGAAGTTAGATAAAATCGAATACAAGTTTTCTTAAACAAATTTAAAAAGGCTGAAAAGAACGTGTGGCAGGAAAATGTTTCATTTATATTCATTTACATGTATAAATTACAAATTTATTTCAACTTCCCAATTAGATATTTGCAACTTTCAAAGCTTTTGGAATAACTTGCAGGTATTAAATTGACAAACTAGTATTCAAAAAGGAAAGTATTCAAAATTAAATCTTACTTAACTTCTTATTTGAGTAAAACACTGCAATGATATTTTGCAGATTTTTTGGCATTTTAGAAAAGTACAAATATGCAATCTGCAAGATCGATTGCAGTTGTCTGTACTTCTTATGATAATAGCTATGTCAATGATCTATTGAATGCCAATTATATCGCATCGTTCGTGCTCCTGTTTTAATTGAGATCTAATTGTTTATTGCTATTTTTGATTTGTCTCAAAATGTCACTTAACTGCTTTGTAAAGAGTTGTCCGGGAGTGAATACGGAAGGCAAAATCCGGCTGTATGGATTTCCCAAAAATCAACCTAAATTATTGTCCAAATGGATAAAAAACTTGGACGTAAAAAATGTCGATGAAATCAACACGAGCAGCCGATTGTGTGCGCGTCACTTTGACGCCTCGTGCCTTGGCTCGAAGAGGTTAAAACTTGGTTAAGTACCAACCCTGTGCTTAGGTAAGTAGAGTGAAAATTTTTGATCGCGGGGCTCTATTCCCTAAGTGTGTACAAAATAAATTAATTGTGTAGGTACTCTCTTAAAAAGTAAAAAAATTAATTTTCTGTGCTAATCAGAAAGTGGATGTGTACACAATATTCAGTGCACACTGATTGTTTCACAATTAGAGAATGGGGCCCTGGATCAAGTCTAGTTTAATGAACCCGCTTAAATTTCTGAAAGTTGTTTAGTACAAGGCATGGCAGAATTATAATTGTATCATGCGTACAATGTAGCATTTTTTTCGTAGATTGCAATGGTTTTGAAAAAAAAACTACTATCCCTCCCTGTGTCCCCCCTGTGACCAAAGCAATCCCTTGAAATTTAGTGGGTTCATTAAAGTAGACTTAAGCCAAATATCTTTCATATCTATCATAATAAAAATAAATAAAAATCATTCCGTGATCATTCTTTTTTCAACCAGAAATGTAACTTTTTAATCGTTATTTTTTCGATCAGAAATGAAAATCATTTTGTGATCGTTTCTTTTGTATCAGAAATAAAAAAATTTTTTATTGATATTTTTCAGATCAGAAAAAAGTTTTTCGTTCAAATTAAAAAAATTATTTTTAATCGAAACTATATCGATAAAAAAAAAGCAACATGTATATGGGCATTTCCGCCGAAAAGTCCACTGTGACACGAAAATTTAAAGTTATTAAAAACTTATTATTTAATGATATTATCTTAGCGAAATATTTTTATTTTATTGGTTTAAGCAATTTAAATATAAATTCATTTACCATGATGATCAAATCGTCTGCACTGTTTCACAAATGTAATTTTTCATTTCAAAAGTCAAAAATTACTTCTATTTTTTGTCACGTAACGTATCATTTTTGGTGCCTTCTATCTAAAAGCCGAACTTTTGACAACTCTTAGGTTTTACACCTTGTACGAGTATAGTGTACTTACTAAGCTATTGGAAAATCAAAATAAGGATCTTGTAAGTTAAATTTTTCATTCATTAAAGTCGTACGATCGTCACGTGAGTTATGTATAACGTCAAGTACCAAGAAGATAAATTTTAGAATTTTATAAATACCTTAAAAAACGAAGTAGACAGGAAACAGTGTCAAAATTCATAAAGTTCTTAAGAATTTCGACAAAATAGTCTTTTTTTTAAAAAAATGGCTTCCGCGTAACAAAACTACGTTATTCGTGCGCCACCAGGGAAATGCCCATATGCACATGACGGTGGCCAATATTTAGAATTCTTTTTTTAAGTGAAATTTCTTTTAACTGCTACTTTTTTGTACAGCTTTTTCTAATTCTATATATCTACTTCTATGTAGTTCTACTATATTCTACATTCTATATTCTATATTCTACATATATACATTGGATTAAATTAAACATATTGAATTTTACTATGAATAAAATTTTATGTCTATTTTCCACATATTTTGTGAAGATAGTTTTTGAAGAATGTTTCAAATATTTTAAATATATCAATATGTATATGTAATTTATTTGATAAAATGAAACATTTTACATAAATAACATTTTGTAGATATGTTTTTCTCCTTGTTTTTATTTTGATTCGTTCTGTAAAATTAATGAAAAGAAATTAAAAGAAAAATTAATGAAAAAAATAGAAGTCTTTTTTTTTATGCACATCGTATACATTCGAAACGAATAGCCGATCAAGTTTCTTATATTAAAAATTCTTCCTGAAAAATTCTCGTATTCGTTTCAACATATTTAACAACAGCAATCGCCGAATGGGTAAGGTGCTTATGGGTGACATGGTAAGTTTAAAATTATAATTCTAACATGTAGAGTTTTTCCGTCAATGTAATAAATTATTGGTTATTAAAAACCTCGAAAATTAATTTTTTGTTTATTTTGTCACGTTTTGGTAAATATCTCATATTTTCGCCAGTTCGAAAACGTTCCGATTGTTCCAAAAATTGTATTTAATTTAATTTTAAATCTCGTTTCGAAAACGTTTTGATTATTCTAAAAATCTCGTATTAAATTGTTATACCTTGCAAGTTAAAGTTGTATTCCACCACTTTTTTAAAACATGTTTAAAATATTTCCAATATATTTTCCACATTTATTCCAATTTATTTGAAAATATAATATGTAAATTGCATTGAGTGATGTATAATATATGATAAATTGGATTAAATGCAACATTTTCTATTTGACCTAAAAAAATTTAATATAATTACAAACATTGAAAAAATAAGATTTAATTTTTCCATACTTCAATTTGTCAAATAAATACCAGCAAGTTGATGGAAAAGCTTTGAAACTTGCAAATATCTAATTGGGAAATTCTTACATTTTTTTACATTTACAAAAACTTACAAACATTTAAACATTGAAGTAAGTATCTATATCTATTCTATTAATAATAATAAAATAATATCTAAGGTTTCATATAAATATATAGCTATATTAAAAATTTCGATTGTCAACACAACTTTGAAATTTCTAAAATTCTAGCAAGAAGAAAAAAAATCCTAGGTACTATACCAACAAGAAGCACAGCAGTTAATAAATTCCTAGCTTGCTATAGGATAGCAACAACAAGCAGAATATAAAAAAAAATGCATGCAAATTTCTTTCCTCCATTTCAGCTACCCACACACATGCATGCGAACAAAAACAATAACAAACTTATTCAATGAATTTGTCTTTTTTTGTTTGCATCATCGTAGAAACAACAATAGTTGTAAATAATGCAAATTTTATATATGTACCTAAATAGAAATATTGAAAAAAAAAATTTCATATTTTCATAGAAACCTGCAAGTGGATTAAAAACAAGTTAATTAAAAACCTAATATCTACTTGGGAACTTGAAATAAATATATGCAAGGAATAAGCGGCTAAATAATCTAAACATTGTGCTGAAAAATTTTGATTTAATCCAATTTATTTCAAGGTCTCATAAATTGCATTGAATTAAGCATTTTCTATCATTTAATTTGTAATTAAGAAATGATTTATTAACTCGATTTGTGGTCGACTGGTTAACGTGTTCGCCTTGCAATCAAAATGCCCTGGTTCGAAGCGGGACAGCGGCGGCGCATTATTTTTCTTTTGATGTAAAAATTCGCTGCTATAAGTTATTCTGTTTATTCAATTTATTGAAAATGAAAGAGCTTGGATTAAAAATGCTACATTTTCTATTTGACCTAAAAAAAAATGGATTTACAAAGAAATACCTGAATCTTGCCAAATATCTAATTGGCATATTGAAATAAATGCATGCAAGGTAAAAATATGTTATTTATTCCTCCAAAATGTTATTATTTTCAATACAATAAATTCGATCAAATTCAGATAATTCAAAACATTTCATATTTTTATACTTCAACTTCTCAATTCAATACATGCAAGTTGATTGAAAACCTTTTAAACTTGCAAATATCTAATTGGGAAATTGAAATAAATCTACGCAAGCAAAAGCAGCTAAAAAATTAAAAAAATTCATTTATCCAATTTATTTGAAAATAACATAAATTGGATAAATGAAAAATTTTCTATTTGACGTAAAAAAATATTCATATACTCATTGTAGAAATATTGAAAAAATTGTTGAAATATTGAAAAAAATCATTTTATATTTTTAAATATACAAATACCTAAAACTAGCATAAATGTTGGCATATTGAAATAAATTCATTCAAGCAGCAAGTGTCTAGCCCAAAACGTAAACATTGTGCAGGAAAAAATTTCAATATAAAAAGTCAAAAGAACAATCATCGCGGCGCCTGCACAAATATCGGCAGCGCATCTGCGCACATTGTGCTGCGCAGATTGCTTCTGCGCACATTTAATTTCGAAAACAAAACTGCAAAGTCTTCATTTCCTTGCTACATTTGGAGTGATGTTAAACTTCAGAGCGAAATAAATTCTCTGTTATATATATACTCTCTGGTATAAGTACAATAGCAACAGCGAGTATAAAAACAGCATCAGCGAGTGTAATAAAACAACAACAACAACAACAGCGAGCGTTAATATAGCAGCAGCAAATGCGACAACTGAGTTGCAAACGTCACCAATAACATATAATAACATAAATATATGTAACATTTAATTATAAGAAAAAACTTATCAATTGATAACAACAACATAACTCAAAGCAAAGAGTTAAATATGAATGCAGGAATAACAGCCCTATTCTACCAGCTTAACAAAGCTCACCACATTAACAAAATAGTTAATATTAACAAGTAGTTAATATTCCGTATTCTGGTGCATATTTGAAAGCTCTTTTCTTTACAATATTGTTAATTACAAAAAGTAACTTAACAACGACAACATAACCTTAACACTTGTGTTTATTGTTGCGCAAATAACAAGACTAATATAAACTATAATAAAAAATTGAATTGAAATAAATGAAACTGTGAAAATGGAAGGATTTTTACTTATTTTAAGTGTTGATAATGAAAATCATTTATTCATTCTATCTATCTCTTTATCAATTTTTTATTTTTCTATCCAACTCTAAATACAGTTAAATAACAAATAACTGTAAAATATCTAAATCCAAATATCCAAATATCCAAATATAACGTATACCAGCCAAAAGTTTGGGATGCTGCCTGCAAAAATTGTATGTATAAAAGCAGCTGCTCTTGCGTGGTTCACTCGAACTTTATTTAGCTATTAAAAAAAATATAAATTAGTGTTTGAAATAAAAACAATCTTAAGATTACTTGCTTCTTTGCATTTTCCATTTTGCTTGCTGATATAATAAACAATGAAATTTCATCGCAAAAACAGCTGTCGCTATTAGTTTCACATTCTGACCATGCGTGGTGAGCTTTTTAAGCTTTTTGATGCTTTCAAATTGTAAATGATTTTTCAGAATATGAACATTTACATTACATAACAATAATATTAACAAGAGCTCCTTAACAATTCCTTGTTAAGTTAACAAGCAGAATAGAGCTGTAAATTAACACATTAATAAAAATAACGCTAAACAAGCGCCGGCGTACAACGGCGTATAGAATCATGCGTACAAACAACGGAAAACAACAGCAACGCATGCCAAACTAATATAACAATATATATAGACACTGGTTACAGGCCTTTTCAGACGGTAACCAAACTATATAACGGGTGGTTAAATTTTAAGGGCCGATGTTGAATGTAAACCACACCTAAACGTCAAGTTTTTTTTTGCATTTCATTTGACATTTCTCAATATCAAACTAACTCAATTTGAACTGTGGAAAGATACACAATCGAGCAACGCATTAAAGTTATTCAGGCTTATTATAAAAATGGGCGGTTAAATCAAAATGCATATCGTGCACTTTGTGATTTTTTTCGGTCAATTTAATCGTCCAAATGTGTGTACAATCGAAAAAATCGTGCAAAAATTTGAGCAAACCGGGTCTCTTGGAAATGTGAAAACACCAGTGCATGCTCGAACAGCTCGTACTGCAGAAAATATTGCTGCTGTTCGCGATAGTATGGCTGAAAGGCGCTCCACCTCAACTCGTCGTCGTGCCCAACAATTGCACCTCTCACGCTCGTCGTTGGTGGCCCGAATTGGAAGATATGAATGTGGACGATATGTGGTTTCAACAGGACGGTGCCACTTGTCACACAGCTAACGAAACAATGGCTCTTTTGCGCGACAAATTCAATGGCCGTGTTATCTCACGTGGTGGCGATGTCAATTGGCCGCCAAGATCATGTGATTTGACACCGTTGGACTTCTTTCTTTGGGGTTATTTGAAAGAAGAGGTGTACATCGATAAGCCAGAAACAATTCAAGAGTTAAAGGATGAGATAATTCGGCACATTAACGGCATAGAACCTCACTTATGCCTCAGCGTCATCGAAAATTTGGACCATCGGATGGAGGTGTGCCGCCGAGGTCGAGGCGGCCATTTGGCCGATATTTTGTTCCACACATAATTGAACCATACCAATATTATCATAATAAAAAGAAATGACAATAATTTCCTAAATAATATGTGTTTTATTTAAAATCAACATCGGCCCTTAAAATTTAACCACCCTTTATATATATAGAGAGAGAAAAAACTGGATACAGGCTTTTTCAGGTGGTAGTCCAAATTTTACTACTAGCAATTAAGTAGTTTTCTTTTCTCACCTATCCACCCAAATTCCCAGTAAAGTTGTGAGGTCAGAGCGTGGAAGCCCGGCAGTGAACACGAACGGGGAAAACCCCAGGACAAATCAGGAAGTAGAGATGAGCGATCCGGTGATTTTTTAAGAACGCAGTTCGTAGTGAACGGGATTTCTGAATCACCGTTCTTTTAAGTAGTGACCATGATCACGCTTCTTACCACAGACATGAGAGATATTGTGATATTTGAAGTGGCTGTAAATCGTGATTTAGATATATCTCATACGTATGTAAATAAATATATGATTATATATGTTTTAAATGACTTTTAGTTAAAAATAGAAGACAAAATAGAAAAATATTATCAATTGCTTATAATTTAATTTAATAATTTATTTACTAACAGTAGAATACTAACGTTTCTCATTGAGTGTCATCTCAAGATAAACAAAAGAAGTCCGAAAATAAGAGACAGAGACAACAACAAATTTATTTATGAGGTATTTTATAGCTGTTGATAATTTTGTTAGCGAAAGGAAACGAAACGTAGCTATTTGGGCAAAAGGAACAAAGAAAAATATATCTCGAAATATTTTTTCCCATATTATATATATCGGAATCAGTGTTTTATGATAAAAAAAAAAACGTTGAAATTGCTGCCATTTAGCGAACTCTCAACCAATGTCTATGTTATTGGATTCAAGGGAGAGGTATTTTATAGTACAGGTTTGTTCCATGAAAAACAAATGTCTTCCATGGCACAATAACATATTTAAATAAAATTAAAAGAAACAGATATTTTTTGGAGAAATTTACAAAAACTACAAGAACTGGCTTCGCTTCACACTCCGTCTGGCACTTTTTTGGATTTCTTTTTGCATAGTCTTATTCCACCATAAGTCTACTTAATGAAAGTGAACTTTGTTTTCCATTTTCGATAAGGCAAATGACTGCAAAATGTCATTGTATGTCGGCGCGACAAAATTCGAAGGCATAATTTTAAAAAGTCAATAAAAAAAAAATTGTGATTACATTGAGAGGTCACACTAGGTGCGTTGCACTCGCAAGACGTTCCTCTTTGAGAATTTCTACAAATGGTTCTTGTAGCTCATCGTTCCATCGTATTCGGTACTCGTCATTGACGCAGATTGGTCCGTAGATTTTACGAAGGATTTTTCTCTCGAAAGCTCCCAAAGTCTTTTCATCAGAGCTGCTCAACGTCCAGGTTTGTGCTGCATATAACAGAACGGGCATGATTAGTGACTTTAGAGCTTGACTTTTCTTCGTCGAGACAGGGCTCTGCTTCTCAATTGCCTACTGAGCCCAAAGTAACACCTGTTGGAAAGAGTTATCCGTCGTCTTATCTCTCTACTGATATCGTTGGTGGAGTTAATGCTGGATTGTTGGATTAATTGCCAACACAAGCTGGGCTTCCAGAGGTGACTGCAACATATCTCGAAGGCTTTGGCCTGAGCTAAATGAGAAAAGAACTAGAAGCCTTCTGCTTTTGGTCAAACGGGAAATCCGGATCCTTGTTGGAGTTCTAACGGGTCATTGCCCCATTGGGGTAATGGCCAATAGAATAGGTATAACAGCGCCAGACTTTTGTCGGATCTGCAAAGACCCGGAGGAAATAGAAACAATAACTCACCTACTATGCGAATGTTCAAGTCTACAGAATCGTCGACTCCGACACATGGGGAACAGATTTTTCAAAGACTTGGAAGAGTTGGTGAACACACCACTTCTAGACATCTGGAGGTTCATAAAAAGCACAGGATGGTTTGAGGAACAAATCGGAACAATGGTTTAACTTGGTACCACAACTATAAAAAGGGATTCGTAATGGACCTATAGGCCCCCGCGGAAGCGCCGGTAACGGTGCACGATCCTTCATACCTAACCTAACCCAATGCTGGAACCGAGGTACACGTAGTCCTTCACAACCTCGAAGTAGGTGTTGTTAACAGTGACGTGGGTGCCAATACGCTGGGACTGTTTGTTCATTGATGCCAGATATTTCGTCTTATCTGCGTTTATTGCAAGACCCAATGTCTATCAATATTATCAAGATTAACTTGTTCGTCATCACGATGTCCTCGCAGCGATGCATTTTGATGACCAACAAAAATAATAGTTTCTGCTATTGGTATCAATCTGCTACGATATTTCTTAATTTGTAGGAATTAACTTTATTTAGCAGGAATTGCTTTACTTTTCTTACAGATGCAATATGATACTTATTTTTAATTATTCATTGGCTCCGTGATTAGTTTTTTTGACATAGCATTTTTCTGAGAACCTTCCATAATCCCGTAACAAAATATTGACAGTATTTACAAAAATATTCCTGTTTCACGTGAGAAAAAGTAAGCAATTAGTAATTATCCAGAAATTTTTGCGCTGCATATCTATTCTCCTTTTTACATATTTTATTATGTAAAGAATAGGGGTATCGATAGTTTTTGGTGGAGTCCAATGATTTAATAGAAGCAACTTTTTTGTGATATCAGCACGGTAAAACATGTCGTAAGGACATGTCATGTCCGACGACATGTTGTACCATTTGGTCCAACATGTCGAATGAAAAGCAAATATTTTTTAATTCTCTTTCGGTTCGTTCGAAATGTGTTAGAAGACATACGAACAAAAATTATTTAATCTAATTATTAAAGAAGAAAAGAGGGAAATGTTTATGTTTGTTTTCTTTGCTTTGAAAATGTTTTGCATTATATTATATTATTAAATTTATTTATTTATTTATTAAATAGAACTGTTTGCTTACGCTAAAATAAGGACTCATGTACTCAAATGCTTTATTCTGAATATGTTTTGAAACTAGTTTAGAAACTAGTATATGCAAGAAGCTTTGGGGGGGGGTCCCCTTAAAGTCCTCAGCGTGGTTACGCGCTTGAAGTCTGCAAATATGTGTGGGCTTGCATTAAATAAAATATTAGCTTATTCTGCTGTGGTATTGAATTTGAATGAAAAAACTTAATGAGAAAAGACCGTCTGAGAAAGCGAAATAAGACGGAACTCAATTTACTTTTCGATTATAAAACATTCTTCATTAAAACAGTATTATTATTATTATCTATTATTATTAGTAGTACTTCAAGTTATTTGTCACAAATACAATTAAAGTCAATTATTTGTGAAATGCCAAAGTAGATAAATAATTTTATATTAGAGCTTGCTGCATAACAGTCAAAACATGCTGACTGTGATGAGATGATAGTCACATTTTTACGCTACTGTAAAAAGAGGCATTTTTACTTTGCAACACTGAGTTTATTTATAAATATTCTTATTTTGTGTACAAGCTATGAATACTCAAAAAATTTTGTAATTGAAAATCTAGTCACGCCCTATTTTTTGTGTGTTTTATTTAATACGTTTAAATAGCACGCAACAGTCTACTAGTACATCCGCTAAAAAGAAATGAAATGTATGCAATAACAATAACAAATGTAAAAGGAACGTTATACAAGTAGAATTACAACAAATACAAACACATACATAAATGTTTGTATGCTTCACTACTATAACAATATAAATCCTATGTCAAATGCTGCGTAGTGGGGTAATAAAGGGGAACAATACACTTATTTTGCTATTTATGTAAATGGCGAAATTTGAATACATTTATCCTTGATGATAAAAATACTTCCTCCGTCACTGCTTTTAACTGAGGCAAACACACACATAACACCGCATACGCTTCATCGTATGAACACATCGCTGAATGGCGTTTTTAACAAATGAAAGGACATACGAAGCTTTTATACGTATATTCTTCTTTTATTTAGCCACACAATGAATGATTCTCGTTGTTGTTATTATTGTTGTTGTTGATGTTGTTCTCGTAGTTGTACGTAGTTATTGTCGTATATTTATTATTACTATTGTTTTTATGCTATTTGGCTTTTTATTGTATTAAACACACTTTCTCACAAACACGCAAACACGCACACATTTCGACAACACAGTGTTACGGGCACGTTAAATGAATAGTTTTTCTGATTTTAATGGAAAACAATAGAAATCAGTTTTATTTTGTTTAATGCTGTTTTAGTTCTTGTTAAATTTGTGTGAAAAAGAATAATTATGTCAAGGCATGAAAGTGAAAAGATTATAAAATAACCCAAGGTTAAGAAAGAAAGAAGTAGAGGTACAAAATTTCATCAACTTGGCTTAATGGAATTTGAAAATTGAACAGGAATTGAAAGTAGGAAATAAATAAATGTGAACAATTTAAGTACATAATGGAAAATTAATAGAAAAACGAATTTGAAAAAATAAAATTTGTATTTTGTTTGTAGCAATTCTTAAAAAATTAATTTTTAAGAATTACATATGTGAGCTTTATGCCAAGTGATTTCATGAAGCAACAGGTTGCCACAACAACAATGTTCTTTACAGAACAACCACCAGCAGATTAGACAGCTTTTTCGTTGGTCGCTACACCAACTCATCAGTAATCTTCTGTGGCTCATGCAGTCCATTAACTTAGAAAATCTTATAAGCACACCTTCTGCTAAAACCAAAGCGGAATTGCACTTGTGTGCTTTCCAATTTAAAAAGCAATGTTTTTCTACTTAGCACAAAGCAAAGGTTCAACAAATTGTACCAAAAAATTGTGCAAAAGATATATTGCAAGTACCAAGATATCTATATAAATATAAAATTCGAATGGTGTGTATATGTTACTCTATCACTTCTGAGCCGTTCCAATGGTGTTTTTCAAATTTTAAGGGTGTGTTTGGTCAGTCATAGCACGGGTTTTAAAACTTATATATATATCATCGAATGAGCGGTTCTCAAGCAAATCTAATGGATCCCTTTCGCCCATACGGTTTCTCATATAAAATTGCTAAAAAACAGTTTTTCGTTCTCATTTTAAATAAAAAGGAGCTACGCCCACTTTTAGCGGATAAGTCGGGTATAAGCTAGTATAAGTATAATTTTGTAATAACGTATAAAAATGTAAAATTCTATTTGAAATAATATGAAAATACTGAAAATTTAGTGCTCAAAAACATTCTGCATGATAATTAGATTACAGTCAATAAAGCCACAGATAGTGCAGCAAGTTCTTATTACTCTTTCTCATGTTGTAGGGAGAGAGATAAAGCGTAAAAACTGTAAGCTACTCATTTTTTGTTCTGTTTTTGCTAAAATTTGAATTGAGTGGGTCATAAAACGCAAAGTACGCTTATATTTTGAAGTAAAATTATTCATATATAGATCGAATGAGCTATTTCTTAAAATATCTATGCACCATTTTGTACTAAATTTTATTGAATTTCAAACATTTTTTCGTAGTGCATATTTTTGAGCAGACCACTGTCCCAGTTGATATAAAATGTTTTATATATATCTTTAATTTTTAAATAATTGAACTTTTTGTAAAATTATCTATTTTTATATTTTTATATTTTCTCATGTATATATTTTTCATTAGATAATCATTTCAGAAATTGAAAATATATAGGATTTTCTGGTTTATTCAGTTCTCATAAAACCGAAGCATTCTTGGGATCCCGGGACTCAAATTTTCAATCACAATAATCCCGAGAATGTGAAAATCTTTCGGATTTGAACTCCCTAGTTCACATGTTTGTTTACACCACGTTGTAAGCACTCACAAACACACAGACATACGCACACAGATATGAACTTTAATATCAAATTTCCAATCAAATACGTAGCCATGTCAAGCTGCGTAACGTTGCCAACGGTAGAAAAAAAATTCTAGTATGACATGCGATGCCGATACCATCATATTTCAACGAAACGACCGTGCAATTTTTATTTTTTTTTTTTTGTTGAGTGTTTTACCTGAATGAATTTCGATTTGAAATTTTAAACAACATCGATGTAACAAACAAGACCATAACAATGATAAGGAAGGGCATAAAATAAAGATCAATGTGCACAGCCGCAAAACAGCGAAAACAACAACGAAAAAAAATTCATCAATAAAAAGGCAGCGAATAAAACACGAACAACATAACTGCAAAAAACGTTTTTTGTTCAAAATGAATGAATGAATTTCAAAAAATATTCTACTACAAAAGGATTAAAGAAAAGTACACACATACATGCCTGTCAGGATTTGATTAAAATTCGGAAAGGGTTAAAAATATAATTTCGCTGAATTTAAGGTACAGAAATGTGTTGCGAGTTTAAAGATATCCGTCAATGAAATGGTGCATGCGTTATAATGTTGAAAGGTTTTTCTACAAAATTTTCTCTGAAAGAAAAAAATGTTTAAATTTTCTGTTGAAGTTGTTGTTCATATCACAAAAGAGGTTTCTACAAATTGTTTGATAAGTGTGCTATTTACTTTTTTATATTTGTCTATAAAGTTGAAACAAATAACTGTTTGTCAGTAAAAAAATTAGACACGTGTATCATTACAAGCACAAGTCGGTACTCTGAAAGCATTTTTAATACTAAGTAAATAGTACTAGAATACGTTTTTTTACTTACTGGATAAAGCTTTTTCAAGTCCTTATGGCTGGGTGGCTATGAAAAGCTGATTTCAAAATTACTTAACTTCCTTATAAGTATTTTTTCATATATTATAAAGCATTCTTTGGAGATTTAATGGATTCATACAATGCTCATTGAGTTTTTCTATTCGAGTCAAATATCCATAATTGAAATTCAGAGAAGAGACCGGCAACATTTTAATGTCAGAGTATCACCTAGCAATAACATAATTTGGAAACTAATCAACCATTTTGAAAGAACTGAATCAACTGGCAATCTCTTGAGAAGAGGTCGTTGGATACGTTAAGAAACAAAACAAGAGAGACAAGCTTTGGGGTTCCCCTAGAAAAATTCCAATTAAATGTACGAATATAAATACAAGTAGCTGAAAGAGTTATCTGCTTCTATTTTTCTGAAAATGAGGATGTACACCGAGAAAAAAAGCTTTTGTTAAATTAACAAAAAACCTAATATAATTTATAAGCTGGCTTTGGCAGTTTTCAGCCTCCCAAGTTTTTCATTGAAATTCCGTGGTTTTACATGTTAATTTGCCAATTTTTATTTTGGCGATAAATTGCGATAAACTAAATATGTGGTAAGTTATACATTATTTTAAAAAAAGATAAGTTTCATCAGTTATAACTTTTTCCCGAGTTTTAGTTTTTTTTTTTTTTTTTGTAGGAAAAAGCTCAAAACAATGCTCTGCCGTCCTTGCTGATGTTTTTTTAAAATTCTTATTTTTGAATTATTGGGGATTTTTTGGCAAAATACTAAATTAGACGAGGTTATTCGAAACAATTCCACAATTTTTTGCACCGTTTTTAAGTTTTTTTTTTATGTAGAACCAAAAAAAATGTTCTCTTGGTTTGTCTTGTATAATTATTCATACAGTAATCTCATATCATAATTCATGAAAAAGCCATGTATAATAACGCAAATGGCTTCGATGATAAATTATTTCCAGAACATTTTGATAAAGTGTCGAATTTTCGGTGGCTTACCTACAATATTGGTTCATATATTATATACTTGGCTTGGGTGAATAAAATAATTTTTTTGGCATGGTATCGAAGTATGTGCTTTCAAAGCAATATATAAAACTATAAATCGAATGGGTGGCTAAGCATAAGTTTATAATTCCCATACAATTCTCTTTACCCAAGCCGACTTAGGTGATTTAACTATTGTTTTTTTTCTCTGTGTAACAATCAATAATGCTTGAAAATTTCTTTAGCCCAGCGATTGAAGATAAAAAAGATCAGTAAGCACACTATTAGGGCAGTGATGCACCTATTTCTAAAACTTTTCGGTGAGAGATTAATTTCAAAGAATGCGTTTTATTTTGGGGTCCACGTTCAGCTGATTGGACGGCACTGGAGTTTTTTATGGGGTTTCTTCAACGGACGAATTTTGAACTTTGTTTACTTTATTAACTCTCGAACAATTCAAGAACTCAAAGCAAAATATGGCTTTTACGATATGAAACCATGCATAAGATCATAGGGAATGCTGTGAAAAGAGCCTGTACTTGTGAGAATACTATTTCAAAGAATATATTCAAGATGAAATCGACTTTTTGGATCAGAAACTTTTGATATGGCTATGGAGAATGCTGTGAAAAAATCCTGTACTTGTGAGAACGCTAACAGTGTTTATATATTGGATGTTCTTTTTCATACCTAACACAGGAAAAATATTTGCATATTGTTGATCTATGTATTGACCTATTAATGGTTACTGAAAGCTTTTAGTTGTCGATCTATGTAGAGAAAAGTTTTTTCTTGTGAAATAGACTACCTTGATACAGGAGTTAAAAGGTATTTATGACAAGTACCGATACATTCGATAAAAAATATTTCTATGTCGGTAATTAATATGACGGCTTCCAGCCTAAAAATGGCATAAATTGAAAATAATATATTCATTTAAAATTTTGTTTATTAAAATTATCTTCGTGTTGTCGTTTTTGCGGAAAAGAAACTTTGCGTTTTGGATCACAATTGCTAAACTTGAAATATCTTAGAGGAGAAATTTTTCTCTGAAAATATTACCTGATTCAACAGGTTAGACAACATGAAGCCGATTTTTAAGATGTATGTAAGAGATACATGAATGAGCAGGGGGGGTTAACTTATCAGTAACCTTCGATCAATTAATATTTTATATGATAACTTGTCTTCCAAAGTGACGCTAACTTTAACTAAAATTGATTTTAAAAATTAAAATGAATATTTTAGGAATTTTTTAAATTTTTATATAAAAAATATGTGACGAATACACTACTTAAAACTTTTCAAACGCTTTTTCATTAAGTTACCACATTTTGCTTCCTTTAAATTATATAAGAGCTAAAGCACAGCTGCAGGCAGCAAACAATATTAAAACAAACACAGCGACAAATCAGCAACGAGCAACATCAAAAATTTTTAGCTTGTCTGCTCTTAGGCGCTGCGGAGCAATTTTTCGACTTTCAGCTCAACTCATGGCATTGCATTGCATTGCATCCGAACTCATCACTCAAAAGTATGACAACGTGTGCTATGTTGCAGCAGCCGGAAGCGGAGACAGCATTTGAACTCGAGCAAACTTTGTCCAAAGCGAAAATAGTAAAATAACAAATTAAAAAAAAAACCTAGTAAAATTGTGAAAAATTTAAATAAGTCTGAATAAAAACTGGCTAGGGATGCATGTGGTAAGCACAATTTCAAAAAAAAAAAAACCTGACAGAGTTGCCACATTACAGTAGTAGAAAAAAGTCGGTTGAATTCGGAAAAATTTGCAAAAATTAAACATAAAAAAAAATAAATATAATAGTAGCTGTGGTCAAACAAGTTGATGGACAGCACAAAAAGTTGAGTTGAACACGACAAATGCAGCAAAAACAAGAAAAGAAAAAAAAAAATACTGCATAACATACCCTATAGGAACAAACTAACTTGTTTTTAAAAACAACTAATTAAAAAACTAGTTTAAAATAAACCAGTATATGAACTACTTTGAATTATATTAAGGCGGCATCCACTTCAATATATGAAGTAACTGAAATACTACTTAAAAACCAGTGATTGATAAACTACTTTGAATTATATTAAGGCGGCAACTACTCTGATTTTGACATCTTTTAATTGCAAATATTTATTAGATTACAAGCTTTTACATATTTAACCATGTTATTTCATCAAATATTATTAACTTTTGGCCATCAGTAATAGTTTTCAATTGGTTATTTTAAAGCAATTAAAAAAATAATTTAAATGTAACTAATTTAACAAGTAGTTGAAAATATATGCAGACGACAGCCAATTGACTTATTTAGCGGACATCACCATACAAAATAAGTTAGTTCGTTCTATGGAAAAAAGTCAGAATTTCAACTAGTTGTGGTTGACAAAAAACTACTTTATCAACTACTTTTAAATTAGTTGATTTTCCTACAGGGATAGTTAAACATTTAAACATACACATAAAATCATGCATTTACAGTCTTGTCATAAATAATTGCATACTTTTGGGCTACCACAGCGACAGTAGCAACAAAAACAACTATAACAACAAAGGCACATGCATGTCATAATTGCTATAATTACTTTATTCCGCTTCCGGTTGCTTTGCTCATTATTCATTTAAGTGCGTAAATATTTGAATTTTAAAACATAATCAAATGAATGAATATATAATTATAGTACAAGCATAATTAAATGAAAGCCTAAAAGTTTGCTGACAAATTTTAATTTTTAGTATATGCGTCACTAGAATGTTAGGAAAGTTTTAAGAGCTTTTTTGGCATATGCTTTGATAACAATTTTAAATAATTCGAATAATAAGTGGACTTTGAAATATTATTGGTAATAATTTCGACAAAATGTTTTTTGTTCAAAATGTAAAGAATTCTTTTTAAGCTGTTGATTTACAGAATTTTAATTTTTTTAATTTCTTAATTTAATACTGATCAAGTCATTTTTGTTTCATTGTCATTCTTTTAAGATTTTGTGTTTTACGGAAGAGTTAAAAAATTATGTACTGCAAATGTATAATGAGCAAATTATCTATGTACTAAAGATATGGAAATATATCGTAGATACTGTACTCATAACAAATATATTGCACATAGTTTTATGTAATAAGTAAAATATTTATGTATTACGTAAGTCGGAATAGTTTGTAGATACGCATTACATAAAATTATTTACATTTTTGTAATGAGTACAAAATCTATGTACAGACAACCAAGGGCGTAGGCAGAATAAAAATTTAAGGGAAGCCAAGAGGGCAATACCTTATAAAATGTTTTTTACATATCTTTCATTCATGCATCTTTCGAGTCAATAAAAATAGTTCACAATGAATACATCGCACACTAAGCACAAAACAGTCACAACTCGAAATTTACAAATTTTTACTTTCTTATGTAAAAATATTCGTAGGTTTAAAAAAGAGATGATTCCTTTGACTGTCAAAGTTTTGTACACATCTTCTTTCACAATTATTTCAAAAAAAAGTTTTGTCTCATTGTTTTACATGGAGTTTTTCAAAAATTAGATATATATAGATATATAAAAATTTTGAGTTGTGACTGTTTTGTATTTATTACCTGCTATTTTTACATATAAACAAGCTAAATGGGAAAGAGAATTTCAATTTATGTAAATCGAACAAACGCAAGTCATGAGATCAAAGAATGCAACATTTCTTGATTTGAAGTTAAATTCATTTTTAAAAATGGTATCGATTAAAAATGTACTTAAAAAAAAACTAGTAAGGAATGGAGCATGGGCACGGAACCGAAGCTAAAATACCCCCCCTCCACCCCGCGACCATATTGAAGTGCATTCGAAGTCTTTAGCCGTCTATAAAGTGTTTATGTATAATCTGCAAAAATGTTTGTATCATACGCTGAATTTAATTTTACCCTTAGCCTCCACATAGAGCAATTTGAAGACTGCTCATTATGCTTAAGAATATAAGTGCAATATTTGGTTAGTATGTGCAAATTCATACCAACGTAAAATAGTTTAGTTTTTAGCAATTCTTAAAAAAATTAATTTTTAAGAATTACACTTAGAGCTTCATGCCAAGTAATTTCATGATGCAACAGGTTGCCACAACAACAATGTTCTTTACAGAACAACCACCAGCAGACTAGACAGCTGTTTCGTTGGTCGCTACACCAACTCATCAGTAATCTTCTGTGGCTCATGCAGTCCATTAACTTTGAAAATCTTATAAGCACACCTTCTGCTAAAACCAAAGCGGAATTGCAGTTGTGTGCTTTCCAATTTAAAAAGCAATGTTTTCTACTTCTTAGCACAAAGCAAAGGTTGAAAAAATTGACTACATTAATTTTAAATTAAAATTAATTTTAAATTAAAATTAATTTTTTTAAGAATTGCTAAAAACTAAATATAAATTCAAAAATGCCACAATTTATTTTTCACGTAAAATAGTTTCGTTTAATATCAAAATGCTGCGCCCCCGTTCAATTCCGCTCAATTTCCAAGACTACTGACTGCTCATTATTCTAAAGAATATGTGTGGAAAATTTGGAAGACATCCAATTTTTAAGACTAATCATTGCTTATTATTCTAAAGAATATATTTGCAAGCTTAAGTTAAAGTCAGAAAAACAGTGTAGAAGGAGTTCGATTAATATTTAAGTACCACGCCCCCTGTCTAACTCCACCCAATTTTAAAAATTACGGACTGCTCCCTATGGTAAAGAATATATTTTGGTTAAAATCGGACAAAGGGTATAGAGTGAGTTCGATTAAAATTAAATTGACACTCCCCTTGTCTAATCCCACCCACTTTTGTATGCTTAAAACAAATAATACAATGAATATATGTGCGAAATTTGGTTGAAATTGAAAAAACGGTTAAGGTGGAATGATATTAAAAGTAAAGTTCCACGCCCCCTGTCTAGTACCGCCCACTTTTATAAACTAACGACTGATCCTTATGCCAAATAATATGTGTGCAAAATTTATTTTAAGTCGGACAAACGGTGTAGAGGGAGTTCGATTAGAGTTAAATTGACACGACCCCTGTCCAATTCCTCCAAATTTTGTAGGCTTAAAACTTCTCATTATACTAAAGATTATATGTACGAAATTTGGTTGAAATTGGACAAACGATTTAGATGGAGCTAGTTTAAAAATAAAGTGCCCCGCCCCTGTCTAGTACCGCCCAATTTTAAAAACTTGTACTGCTCAAATTACCAAGAATTATGTGTGCAAAATTTGGTTGAAGTCAAACACACGGTGTAACAGAAGTTCGATTAAAAGTAAAATGCCACACCCAGTTTTCTAATCTAAGGACTCCACATTATACCGAAGAGCATAGGTATGGTTTGGATAAACGATTTGCGGGGAGTATGGGTACATACAGACATGATGACATTCAGTTTTATATATATACAAAAGTTTTTATAATTTTAATGATGCCACTGTGAGTAGGAGGTAGGCGTGGTTTTCATCCGATTATGCCTAATATTATAGAGAAGTTTTATATTATATATCAAAGCTTATGTGCAAAATTTTAAAATATTTGTTTAGTTTTTGTGGATTTTTAAGAGATTTTACGTTTGAAATAAATGCATTTTGTATAGGAAATAGGCGTGTTTTTCATCCGATTTTGCCAAATCTCATAGTGATGGTCTATAAATTATACCAAAGCCTATGTGCAAAATTCAAATACATTTTTGTAATTTCAGCAGATTTTTAAGAGATTTTACAGAAATGTAAAGCCGTTTTGTACGGGAGGTAGTTTTACACACTAGTTCATTCAAAAAAACCATGAGGAACATATACAAGATAGGAATGTATAAAAAAAAAACGCAACATAGCGAAATATTTCTGGCTAGGTGTTTCTGTAATTTTTGGCAACTGAACTTAAGAAATCTATAATTTGTTTTGCCATTTTAACTATTAGTTATTTTTTCACTTTTGCACTTTTCAAAATCTGCGCGAATAATGACACCGATGACTCGAATCAGCTGACAGCTGTAATCGATAGGTCGGTAGACATAGATTTAAAGTTTTTGTCATCGACACCAGTGTTGAGAACCATTTAGTACAATTTATCAGCGACTGAAAATAGGGCCTCAGTATGCTGTAGAAACGAAAAAAAGTCCAATCGGAAATAAATTAATATTTCTCAGACAGCCAGCTACTACGCTATTGAAGTGAAAAATTTGTTCATTGCTGCCAAGTTTACCGTCATAAGTGGAGACTTGAAATGTCAAAATTTCACTGTCTTTTATATGACCATACATTTAACTGACGCGGAAATTTGACATTCAACAATAAAAAACAAGCACTTATTGTGTTAGTGTTGAATTTGTTAAAGCAAATTGAAACCAGTTTTTTATTAGATTTAGTTGGTTTTGAAGTGTTTTCTTTGCATATTATAGAATATTTAAAAAAATATGGATAAAGTGAGTTCCAGCCAACCAAAACAGCTATTGTTTTTTTTTCAAACATAAATTTTGAATCTACACCAAAATTTCGCGTATAATTTGCATATAATTATGTGCCTTAAAATGTTCTTTCCTATAGCATGCATGGCTTTAATGAAAAAAATCAACCACTTTCAAACATAGAAGTTTATTTTTTATTTATCGTTTATTTTTTTTATTAGAAATAAAACTTTCTGGAGCGTATTGATATATGGAAACAGTTGGATTAATAAAAAAAATTCAACCTGGCTGTGCTCAGTTTTTTGAATTTTTTGCTCCAACTCACAGATAGATGGCACTGAGTGCTTACTATGGCAGCTCTCGAGAACTTGCAATATCACTCTGGCCGTACTTTCTATTGGAAAGTTTGCTACGATTCACTTACCACTGACAATAGCCGAGCGGGTTAACATTTTGCATGTTTCGTTTTAGGAATTTTAAAATTGTTACTTTTTTAGTGAGATCCGATCAAGTGCCGAAAAAAAGGAAGTGGAAAATATTTTGTTCCTAGAAAACAAAAATTACGTAAAATTAAAAATAACAACTTTGGGAATTTTTGAATCGAAAATTTTATATATTATTTTGAACATGAATTTCATTTTCATTCTAAAACGGGTCAGTTAGAATAAAGTTGTTTAATTTTAAATACTAAAATAAGAAAGATTTTGTTTTAAGTTGGCTATTTTTGAATTCAAGCAGAATGTAAGATACAAATTTTTTAATATTAAAATCTCTTAAATATTAAAACTCTCCCGCTTGACATAACATTAAAAAAAGAACGCAAGTTCTTCATGAAACTAATAAAAAATTAGAATCATTATAGATTAACTTGATTATAAGTAAATGTAACCTATAGCAAACGATTTTCGCAAGTTTGATTGTTGACTGAACACTGGTAAAATGGTACAAACAGAGTGAGCACTCATATTAGTACTAAGAAGCAGAAAAACATTGCTTTTTAAATTGGAAAGCACACAACTGCAATTCCGCTTTGGTTTTAGCAGAAGGTGTGCTTATAAGATTTCCAAAGTTAATGGACTGCATGAGCCACAGAAGATTACTGATGAGTTGGTGTTGCGACCAACGAAACAGCTGTCTAGTCTGCTGGTGGTTGTTCTGTAAAGAATATTGTTGTTGTGGCAATCTGTTGCTTCATGAAATTACTTGGCATAAAGCTCTAAATGTAATTCTTAAAAATTAATTTTTTTAAGAATTGCTAAAAACAAAATATAAATTAAAAAATGCCACCAGTATTATTATTTTTCATTCATATTTTTGTTTTTTTTTTCTTATTTTTGAGAATTAAACATTCTTCGCAGCGTAATCACGAAACGAAACTAAATGCTGATATAAGTATGTAACTACCAATATTATATTAAGGTGTTATTTTTATTTCAAAATTGCGCATTTTTAAATCAAAAAGAGTAAATTCAAAACGATCAACTTTAAACTAAATACGATAGTTCATGATTTTAAAATGGGTTTTTTAGCTTAGTGCAGATTTATTCAGTTTCTACCGATACTCAAACCTCCAATACAAACGGCACTAAAAAAGCTTCACTTCAAAAATAATTTTTTCATTTTTGCATAGCGAAAAATAAAAAAAAAATTAGCATGTTATCTACTCCAAGTAAATATCTAAGTTTTTAACTTTCCGATTGAACAATATAAATTTCCAGAAAACACGTACTAACAGGCTTGGGCAAAATTATACGATATCGCTTTAAAAATACTGATTTGCTTTCAACTTTACCAGCTCTAGTTTTAAATAAAAATGTAAGACCACACTTTAAAAAAGGATTACATATAGAAACTACTTACAAAGCCACCGATTAAATAGAAAGTCACAGATTTAGGCAATGACACCCTTTTCTTTCCCCTTCCCCACTCCCTATGCCCTTGCATACATCTATGTATTTATGGCATCACAACCGACACAGATTTAAGTAGTGAAGGTATCAAATTCCTTATTAGCCATAGCACTGCTTAAAAGTAACATATAGCCAATACAGATTTCAACATGTATTCAATACAAAAAATTACAAATCGTATCGTATGCTAATCATATTTTAGTCTATTCAATCAAATCGTGAATTGCCATCTAGATTCTCTTAGTATTGATGCATTGCTTGTTTGCAGTTCTTGAGTACTGTGCATATTTTCAACATCTTTATAACATTAAACTATTTTTTTTTTCTTTTTTTCTTATAAATCGTTCCCCACATTACATTACACATTGTTAAATTATTAATTATGATTATTACTCACATTTCATTCATTGTATTCTTTTATGTGATATTTTCTCTAAATTATTACTTATCTGCAGGGCACTCCCTTATGGAGTGTCTGGTGTGACGATCCCGCGGCTAATGAGTCATTGATTTCGTTTTTAATTGTATCCAAATTATTGTATTTGCTCTTACAGTTGGATAGCTTGTCGATACTAGCTTTATAGCTACAGACATGCAATCCTGTTATTCTTAAGTTTAAGATTTCTTGTGTAATAGGTATGATATTGTTATTGTAAGTGAAATAGATATACAATAATAATAATATTAATTATAAAAAAAAAAAAAATCTATGTGTGCAGAAATTTATGTCGTGAGTACATACATTTATTTAGTCAGTTCATACATTTTTCCCTTAGTGCTCTTCGACGTTTGTCCATTTATACAAGGTAAAGATTTTAATGCATCTAACACAATTCTTAGTAATTTTCTATTATTCTACTCTATTTAACACACTTCGTTGCACAACTGCTTCACTTCCACATTGTTTTCCCCAAAACTTTTTTTTTTTTTTTTTGTTTTTTTATTTTACTTTAATTTCTCTTGTTTTCATTCATATAAACCACTCGGGAGCTGAGTGATGCCAAAGTTTGCTTTACTTGCTGCTTATTTGTTCCGGCACTGAGCGCTTCACTGACTCACTGACCGGTCTATGTCGCTTAACGACAAAAACAACATTGTATAGAAAAAAGTAATTGCTCAAAAAGTTTGACAACAACACGACTGGGGACACCAACTAACAGTCAGCTTAGAGCTGCTTTCCAACCACGCTCCATCTCCATGCGACTGGGAAATCCGTTGCAATTTATTTGTACTTGCATGCTAGACTATTCTGCACCCTGCCATCAGCACACCACATGAAAGCATTGTTAAATGCACGCGGCTAAGAGTAATTGAACAATACACTGAACCAAAAAAATCAAAGAATTGGTCCAAGGAATCATTCTTTGATTCAATGAATCTCAGTTTATTGGTTTAAAGTAAAAGTTCTTGATTTAATTAACTTTTACTTACTCCCAAAGAAAGCATTCTTTAAATGAATGAACAAGTTCATTGATTTCACGGTTTTAACAGTTTGATGAATCAGTTCCTTGAAGGAAAGAACTATTTCCTTGATTTAAAGAATCGATTCTTTGGCAGTAAGAAAAAAATTCATAAATATAAAGAACAGAAATTCATTGAACTAATGAAGTCGTACATGGGACCATTTCATTAAAACGAGGATCTTTTTCTTATATTTTAAGTACGTTTTTGTTTCAGTGTAGTGCGGAAAAACTTTACAAAACCAACAACTAAGCTTGAAGAAAGCAAAGAAAGGAGATGTTAAAAAATGAAATTGACCAAAATAGAGCACAACCGTTGGCGCCCTCTTGCGTTCAGCGTTATTTAAAAATTAAATTTTGTAATTATGCCTGTTTTAGAGTTGGCTTGTGTTGTTTTTGTTATTTTTGTTATATATTTTTTTTTCCTTACCCACCGCCAGGCGTTACTATGTTGGAAGCTACTCGACGTGGTGTTAGGATTAAGTTTCCCCGACATGATATTCGTTGGCTTTTTATTTGTTTTAGCATCTGTTGGTTTGTTCTTTCTTTTTTTTTTCTTCCTTTATTATAGCTATTGTTGGCTGTTAATTCACTTTGGAGTGATTGTTGTTTTATATAACGTGTGAAATTAAATGAATTCAGTCTACTTTTAACCGTAGGTAGCAGTGAACTATTTTTATTCATGAGGTAGGCGGGCTTTAGTGATTTTATAAAAAAATTTGAAACACCAATAAAAAAAAGTTGTTAAATAAAACAATTCAGTGAAAGGATTAAAAAAATCCTCTCGAACTCAGCATTCATCAAGAGTGTTGCCAAATGTCAGACTTGAATTCAGTGATTCGATATTCGGCCAAGATTCTTCAAAATGTAACGTAATTTAAGACGTAATTTTAGAAATTACGTTAGAAATTATTATAGGAAATTAGAAATTTAGAAATTAGAATTTTAGAAAAATAAGCCAGATTTTTTATAAATCTATTAAAACAACTAAATTATTTCCAATTATTAAAATTAAAACACAATTTTCTTTCTCTTAAACTCATGGGAAATTCACAGTAGGATAAAAAAGATCAAAGCAAGGCTAATCATGCTCCCTTTCTCAGTGTCAGAATTATCAAAATCAATACAAATACTCATCAGTCACTTGATAAACTGCACTCAAAGAAGTATTTGTTCACATTGAAAAATTCCTAGGTTAAGTTGAAAAAATTTTTGGTCAGTATAGAGTCAACAAAAGCGTTTGTATATTTGATTGAAGGTAAGAGGTTGTAATCGTATTAACAACATTTTGTTTTGTTCATTTGATAAACGGATATTTTGATTTGATATAAGCCTTTATCAAAAATGTCACGTTTGCACTGTACAACTGATGAAAGAATTTGTCTATATGAATAAAGAATATTTCAACCTGAAGAAATGGTTTGTTGAATAGAAAAATTAAATGAAATGTTGAATTATGAATCATTCAAAAATGTTTTGCTGTTTTTCACTCAATTTTACTAAACAAGTAAAATTATGAATTATGAATCATTCAAATACTAAACAAGTGCAAAATGTTTAAAAGAAAAAACACACAGTTTAAAATTATTGTAAGTGTAGACGTAGAATTTTATACAATATTAGAGAAATATGCTGTTTTTTCTGTTTTTTTTTACGTAGAATTACGTCTTACAGTGCGGTTTGGTATGGAGGTCTTGTAGTTTTTAATTCATCTTATCTTGTCATTTATTTTAAAAATATGATAATAAATTGGAAATATTTTTTATCTTATTAGGGGCTGTTCATAAATAACGTAACATGTTTTTGGCCAATTTCAGACCCCTTTCCCCTTTCCACTATGTTACACTTTCGTAATAAAATTTAAAATTTTTAAAACGGAATTCAAAAATTTTGTTGTGACGTAACGCACGACTGACTACCACCGCTCCCCATGTCACATTTCCTCACAAATGATCAACCCCTCCCCTTTTTATATTGATTCCAGATTAAAAATACATTTTCTTTAGTAATATTTAAATTTTCAATTTAATTTATAATATGTACATTTTTTACTGATGGAAAAATAATAAATTCATACTTTTCCGAAATATTTATTATTTTTAACCAACATAAAAATTAACAGGAACAACAAATTTATCACCAAATATATCAAACAAAAAATTCTACGTCCACACTTACGATACTTTGTCTTTTTTTTATGTCCTTGGTATTTACTGTATTTATTTATAATAGAGTAGGGATTTTTCGTGGTTATTATAAAAGTGCGTGGGATTTTTTTGTGGTTTTTTTAATTGCGATGGGATTTTTTGTCAATTTTGTACCGTGGGAATTTTCGTGGTTATTATTTTTGCTATTGTGAGAAAAAGGTTTTTTTTGTGGGAATTTGAGGTGGCAACTCTGCTACCCATGCCTCAGCGCCATAACGAAGCACAGGTAGAACGAGCGTCTTGTAGAGTGTTAGTTTTGTCGATCGAGAGTGCCGTTTGGCAGGCACTCGATTCATTTTTCAATGTTTAGAGATCATGTGAAAAACTTTGTTCATTTAATAATTTAGCTTTGCGTGTGGGAAGGCTTTTTGTTGCGTCGCTTTCAAAAAAATCAAGTAGCCATCGGTATAACTACATTTCTCTCTTTTGTTGTTTAGTAAAGCCGTCCCCGTCACCAATGTGTACCATGCATAAGATATTGAAAAATATTAAAATATGATACACACAAAAATTGCAAATTTTGAAAAATTCCGCAGGTTATTTTTAAATTTTTCGACTGTCTTAAGAAATAAAAAAATATCCATAAAAGGAAACAAAAGAAACAAATGTTTTAAAAATAACATAATTTGGCATTTCAGAAAAAGCAACCACTCCTCACTTGAAGATTTAGTGTTTTAAGAAGCGCATTTTCGTATTAACAAGAAAATAGTTTGTGTCTTATAATTTTAAAAGAGCCTTACTTACTGGGACTCATCAGTTGGAGGATATTGGTGCTAATCAGTGACCTCCAACGGATAGCTTTTTTGCGACTCTATCTACTCAACCCTTAGCGCATGAAATTTGACTCATACTTTATTTTCCGATGTTGCAACAATGCGGCGACTCAAAAAAAAAGATGAGTATCCTAAATCATAAGTCTGAAAACTCGGGATTCTGTGGTTCATAAATACTTATGGTTGTTGTCGTTTTGCTGAAACTCATCCTACTTGCCGAAATATGTTACTATGATTTGATCGACACAAACGCCCGAATCGCTCGGCTCAGTATGCCACAGATATGAAACAGAGCGCAGTAGAGGGCTGCAGTGAAAAGTGAACGAATTGTTTTTATTTGTTTTGTGCTATTTTTTCCTGAGCACTTAGATAGCAAAAGAAAACACGCGCTCTTTTTGTGTTGTTTTTTGTTCTTATTTATTAAAAAATCATTCAAACAAATAACAAGCGATCGCGATAGATTGATGTCCGTTCGTAGAAAATAGATGTTCGTTCTTTCGCAGAAAATACATGTTCGTTCGATTGTTCGTAGAAAATAGGTGTTTCAGAAGTAGAATCCCAAATTACATCTACATCCGTGCAATTTATAACAGTTAATTTGAGCATCGTCGAAATTTTGTTCCGGTATCTCTTTTTCGCTTTTGTACGGAAACAAAATAAATATTTTGTTCGTTCGTTCGTTCGTTCGTAGAAAAAAGATGTTAGTTCGTTTGTTCGTAGAAAATAGTTGCTTGTTCGTTCGTTCGTGGAAAATAGGTGTTCGTTCGTTCGTAGAAAACAGAAATTAAAATTTGTTTGTTGGTAGAAAAATTTCAAGCAATTGAAAATATTATGTTTGTGCAAGGCTCTGGCCTAGAGACGTTGGCACAGAAATATCAATATTCATAATACACTTAAAATACATTCGGATCGAACGCCTTTGAAATACACATGCTCAACGAACACATTGAAAAGGATTCGAAGTGTTTCGGGTCAATATGTATGTACTTATACCCGAAAATATGGTAATGAGCCGAATGCATATAAGTTTTCAAATATTTATTTCATTGAGTATGGATAGGGTAGAGAACAGCAAGATACTTGGGTATGATTTGATTATCCGATTTCTTTTGGATACCCACTGCAGTTCTCTGGGACCAATGCTAAAATACGAGTTATTTTTATATAAATATCAATTTAGTGAACTGTTCAAAGCTCAGGCTAATCCTAAGATATTGAGAAAAAGTTAAAAATTGGTTACAAAGATATCTTTAAAATTTTACAGAGTTCAAGAAATTTAAGTAATTGATATCAAAATGAACTCAACTGTGCAGAAACTGTCGAGGTACATTGACTATGAATAAAAATTATGCCAACACCATCCAAGCAAAGTTTGAAGTTTTTTAATTTTTTATATTTTGTAAACTGTTAATACAAAAACATGAATTTAATGAATGTGTTGTCGATCAAAGTACGAACAAACAAATTTTCTTAAAATTGCTGATACGAATCCATAGAAAAATTGCAAGTGTGGTGGAATTCAAAAGTGTGGAAAAGCTCACCTTGGTTCAGATATATTCTCAATTTTTTTCAAACCAGGGAAGACTTATGCTAATCTTCGATGATTTTACTTGGGATTTTACTTGGATTTTACACTTATTCAGGATATAAATTTTAACTCATTCTGAAAATAATTGTAAAATTAAGGCCGTTAAGAAAAAATTATTGTGTGCTAACTTTAACGGTCTAATGCGAAATTATGTGGGTTCTCAAAAATCAGAAAATGGTTTTATCCTTAGTTTTAATCCAGGTTTTTGAAATTTTCAGTACGTGTTTTACTAATTTGAGACAAATTTTACACTTATTTAAAAAAATTAAAAAAAAAAAATTTCGTACAGCTTTCTGATGCAAAACCAATCCTTTTTTATCCACAATGATATTACTTATTTTTTTTTTTCCAAAACTGCTGAAGTTGGTAGCTTTGAGGTTATTTTTTTTTCTGATCAATTTCTTAAAAATAATATATTATATCGATTACAGAACGCTTTCAGGCCTCTAAAAATCAATATTTTCAAAAAAGGTAGACTGTGGAATAAACTTAATTTAATACTCCATGACGATGATGTTAATTGTCCAGAAATATTTCAGTCCAAAAATTTACGAGGGTCGTTCAAGAAAGAAGTTACATCCAAATTGTTGCTTTGGCCTCCAAAAATACCATTAAAGTTTATTCTAAGGTCAAAATTGTTAAACGGAAATAACTTGTCTTTTTCTTTTAATAAAAATATTTATGTCATCATAATATAATAACGTAAGACTGTTATTAAAAGAGTAATTAAGCCATGCACCATTTTTGACACTTTCTGGGTCTCAAAGCCCGGGGGCCTGGCTTTATTCCACTACCGAAGTTCAGTTTTTTTACAAATCTTATTTTAATACCCCAACGCATACAACGTAAGGGGTATATTAACTTTGTCATTCCGTTTGTAACGCCAATAAGGAGGCGTGGCAGGAATAGAAAAATGTATATATTTTTGATCAACATAATCGCCTGAGTCTATTTCTGCGTGTCCGTCTGTCTGTCCGTTTGTCCGTCTGTCTGTCTGTCGACACGATTACAGCCGTAATTTTAAAGCTATCGCGATAAGATTCAAGCTATAAGCTTTTCTTAAAAAAATTAAGCTCAAGTTCGAAAATGAGCCAAATCGGATGAAAACCACGCCTACATGAGCTTTGATAATTTATATAAACCATCTCTTTAAACTTTGCCACAATCCGATGAAAACCACGCCTACTTCTAATACAAATGGCTTTATTTTAAACTAAAACCTCTTAGAAATACACAAAAGTTAAAAAAATGTCTTGAACTTTCGCATATGAGCTTTGGTATATAATATAAACCATCTCTATGATATTTGGCAAAATCGGATGAAAACCACGCATACCTCCCACACAAAGTGACGTCATCAAAGTAGGAAAACTTTCGTAAATATATAAAACTGAATGTCATCGTGTCTGTCGTGGCTAAAGACTTCGAATATACTTGAATTCGGCCGCAGGAGGTATTTTAGCTCCGGTACCCTGCCGAAGCTCCATTCCTTACTAGTTTAGCTTCAATTTAACGCAAAATAGACGGGGAGCGAAGAAAATTAAAAAATTCACATATGCTTATATGTATCAGGCGTGACAAGTATGGAAAAGTAACATCGCCACCTGAGTCTGTCTGCCTTTAGACCTGCCCGCCTCTCCGTCTCCAACCACATCGCTTGTCCGACCTATAGAAAATTTTGCACATATGTATATTCTTTGGTATAATGTGAAGTCCTTAGACTAAGGAAGTGGTCGTGGCAATTAACTTTTAATCGAACTTCTGTTACACCGTGTGCCTGAATTCAACCAAATTTTGCACACATAATCCTTGGGAATTTGAGCAGTCTTAAGTTTATAAAATTGGGCGGTACTACACAGGTGGCGTGGCAATTTATTTTGAATCAGGCTCCTTCTACACAGTTTGTCCGATTTCAACAGAATTTTGCACATATATTCTTTAGTATGATGAGAAGTCTTAAGCCCAGAAAAGCGGGTTGGATTGGACAAGGGGGCATTTCAATTTAGTTCTAAGTGAACTCCCTCCATAGCGTTTATCCGATTTAAACCAAATTTTGCACGTATATTCTTTGGCATAAGCAGCTGTCCGTAATTTATAAAAGTGGCCGAAATCAGACAGAGGGTGTGGCACTTCAGTTCGTCGAACTTTTTCTACAGCGTTAGTTCAAATTCAGCCAAATTTTCAACATACTTATTCTTTGAAATAATGAGCAGTGATAAGTCTAGAATATTATGTGGAATGTGCAGTCCTTAGTCCAGAAAAGTAGGCGGGATAAGTCATAGGGTCTGGTGCTGTAATTTTAATCGAACTGCTCTACAACATGTTTCCGAATAAAACCAAATTTTCACCGTTTGTTCGACTTCCACCAAATTCTGTATTTCAATAATGAGTATTTCATATTCTATGAAAGTGGGCTGGGTTAGACAAGGAGGCACGTAACTTTAATTTTAATACTTTATCTAGGTAAATATCTGCACCATGGAAATAATATTTTGCATAGGAGTTGGTAGGATCTGTTCCAACATGCAACATGCACAACGTGGGCATAACTAGAAAAAAAGAGTATGGGTGTCCTTTAAAAACTATACATTAGGCTTGAAATTCATAATTACGCTATGCCTTTACAGCTGAAAAGTTTCTGAGGGAAAATCGATTTTTTAAACTTTCCTGGTCAACTGCAACAGTATGGAGATGCAAGCAATAACAATAGTAACATTAATGCCACACTGAGGTAACTTCTTACCCCAACGACAAAACATCGCTCTCAAAACTTGAGATTCAGTTTTCTGAATCCTATCCTTAAATATTTAGTAAAAAAAACCGAAGCCTAAAATTGCCGAAGCTTCATTTCTTACGAGTTGTCTTTAATTTTAACAAGAAACAATGCATTTTAAAAAAATGTCAATTTTTATAATACTATGTACTTGTTTTCGGCTCATATTTGGTTTCAAAAAATATGAATTTTGTTTTCGGTAGGACACTACTTTCTATATAAAGAGAACATATATTAAAAATAGCCTGCAGAAACCTAGAAATATAGACAAATTTCTTGATTTATATTACTCTGAAATGGTATTGATCTGGTACTTATAAAAAGTATTTTTTTACTGCTTTTAAATTTTTCGTTTCGGTAAAAACCAAGCTGTCAGTAAAATGCCTTTTCAACCATCTCTTCTTACACGTTGTCAAAAGTGCAATAAATGTAGAAAAGTGACGTGCACTGACGTTGCAGCTATGCATAGATGAGTATTAAACAAAGCTTTATTTTAAAATCTCTATCATGCTTGTTAGTACTGATGTGCTTCCCAAGCTCAAAAACAAAACCATCAATAGGCATTACAAAGAGCGTGGAAGATAAGTACTTATGTATAAATGAAAGAAGAGAAATTAATATGTATTTCATTGCACATTCTTGCATACAAGAGCTCAATCATTATATAAACCGCATTTGATTGACAAACTCATTTATTAGCGCACATTTTTCAGAATTTAACAGTCTTGTTTATTTTTTTAATATATTGAGAATTCTATACATATTGGAATAAAATGTTAAAATTTTTAACTTTGTTTCTAATGGTGGCTACGCTTGCTATTTTAGCAACAGTGAGATAAATAAAAATGATAGTTTCAACAACGAATAAAAAATCAAAATCACTAAATAAACTTTTTTGATTTTATTTTCAGTGTTATTATGAGTTATCCAAAGAAGAGGCAAAATGTTTAAATGAACATAATGTAACGCAAGAGGAACTGCCCAAGGTGTACGGGAATTTTATTCAGGGTAACGCGATTGACCGGAAAATTAAGTGTCTCACAAAATGTCTGTTTGACTTATTGGACAATAAAGACGAAAATGGAAAGTTGGATGTAAATAAGTTTTTTTATGAAATGTCCCGCCGACCTGGTACAGAAATGGAGATGAAAGTGGGCAATGAATGCAAGTCCAAATATGACTCGGAAAAGGATGAGTGTGAATACGTATTTGGGATAATGTTCTGCTTATCTATCAACACGAAAAAAGAAGCTGAAAAGAAAGGATCGACTTAATATTGTGAATTATTTATTGCAAAATAAAGCAATTTCAAATCTGCAATGAATAAATTTTTAATAAATTATAAAAGCATTATAAAAATGTTCTTTTTGAAAATTGGGTCTCAGTAAGATCCATGGGCGTCAGTAGGATTTTAACTAAGGGAGAGAGGATAAAGGTTTACGTGGAAAGTCCACGTATTTCGTAATTATTCAGGAATGCTCCTTGAAAAATATGACCATTGAAGTGAACATCGTCGCAATTTATACGGTTTCACAGTGTGAGATTTGACCGAACTATCAGAGCAAAATTCAAAATATTTGTAATATGATTTCTTTTTCATTCTTGAAAAATAATATTCAGAATTTAGGGTATATCAGAATTTAGGGTATATTTGGGGTATACATCACTCTTCTTTATGCTGGGTGTTCATAAGACTGACTAAACTGAAAAATACACTCGTATTATATTTGATCATAATATTTTTAAATGTTCAACCTTGAAACACAAAATTATATTTAAAATTATATAAAAAAATTAAAATCGTGAGGTATTGTCGTTTTGTAAAACATCGTAGAATTTTCAAAAAATAAAGGTATAATTTAAAGTAAAAGTTGCAAAAAGTTGCAGCTTAGTGTATGTTCCATCTACGGGACTCAAATTTGTGTAAAAAATTTAATTTAATTGCGTTCATATATGGTTAAAGTTTATGGCATTCTAACAATATGCAACCTAATTTTTTTTTTGTGTTTTTTCCTTTAATTCCAATTGCTAATTTAAATATAATTTTGGTTTATTAAGCTACTTATTATATTGAATACTGATCTACAAGCCTTCGCATGATCAACACGTTTAACACAAACTCTGCTTACTTGAGGCTGAGAAATAATTTAAAAATACACAAAAAATAATTTTTCGACTGCCGTTTTAAATATAAGCAATCACTCTGAAATTTTTAACATGACTTTGTGTGTTCACATGCTGCATTTTAGAGAAAATAAAATTAATTTTTTTGCAATTTTTTAGATTGCAGATTGAGAGCACACTGTGCGTGCGACATATGCTTGCTGACATAAAAAAATTCAATATATGTATATTGGAAGACGGGCTCAAAAGAAAAATGTATAAATGTAAATGTAGAAATATTTTTAGTGAATTTTTTCAGTTAAAGGCGAATTTACACATTTCATTCAAAACGATGACAGTGAACGTTGAATGATGACAGTGAATCAATTTTTAATTTACATTATTCAAAGTGAAAATTTAAAATTTTATGGATGCATGATTCGATGTTGAATGACAAAATTAATTCGTTGGTTAATTTATTTTATTGACGTTTAAAAAAAGAATAGCAAAACAGTCTAAAATAATAAAAAACCGAACAATGATAGTGAATCGTGTTAAGAAAAGCAAATATCACTTTTTCAGCTTTATTTGGTTAAGTAAGTGTATAAATGTAAAATGGTATAAATAACTATCAAGCCACCCTATACTAAAAACTGTTGAAAAAAAATGCAACAATTTTCCGTTTTTAAGCATATGATTTCAAACATATGATAAGGAATTCAGAGCTGAATAAGCTCATCTTTAATGATGGCGTGGATCACATAATTTAATGAACTCAGTTTAAGCTATTTGCCAGGATGTTCGATTTTTATAAGAAAGCATTCGTGCGATCGGAATATAAACTTCTAGAATGCTCAGGTATGGCAAGAGTTTACAGATATGAGGCGAATAGCAGAGCTTTAAAAGAATGCAATCATTTGTTATTTGTGATCATGTGGTTTATATTCAAAATTAATGCATTCAATTTTTCAAATCATTGAATATGATTTAAAATTTTAAGTCCTAATCAATGATTTGAAAAATGACTGCCTTCATTTGCAATTTCAAATCACTATCAACGATTTGAAAAAACTATTGCAATCACTTTTCCAAATCATTGACTGAAAACTATTGACTGCATTCACGTGATTTCATTCATTCATTCAAATTATTGAAAGCAATCATTTTAATCCCAAGAATATCGAACTCTTTGCACGAAATTATCGTGTGTGCCATTTTTTTCGAAATTGACTTTTTGATGCAAATTTGTTCTACATTCCACAACACATCGCCTGGTAAAATATTGTAGCTGAAATCATTATAGTTACGCCAAAAATTGACAGTATAATTTATCAATGCACTTTTTTCTTGTGGGCGAAAATATCGTATGTGCCATACAAAAATATTTTGTACATAGTAGTTGTTGTTATATTTACTATTTTTTTTTTTTTAAATTAGAAGTAGAATGTGAAACGGATTGCTCAATTTTATGTTGCGCTTTCGTAACATGCCTCTATTCGCTTCACTGTTACTTACAGATATAAGAATATTAAAGTGTTTAAATAATAGAAAAAACGCTCTCCTGTAAGATTTTGTTTTTGGCACATACGATAATTTCGCGCAAAGGGATCAATATGATGTTTTAAAATATCAGTGTGAATTGAGTAAGATATTTTTTATTAAACAGTGTATTTGCACCAATACCTTCATCCGGCTTCGGTTGATTCCTTGGGCCAAAATGAGAAAAAAAAATTGTGTGGAAGAGGGTCCATTTTTTTAACATATCTTATTATCAGAGGTATTGATTTCTCTGTTGAACAAGTATTGGAAATTCATATACGAATATAATTAGTTGGTAATTTTATCTTTGTTACTTGCAAGCAAATATGTTATGAATACTGTTCGGAAATGGGTTAAAACCATGCAGTGTATTTTTAATAAGTTTTTCTTAATTTTATGTTAATATTATGTTGCTTTGACAGTAACGAATAATTTTGTAGCCAATGGGTTCAGTGAGATTTGTCCGGCTCTCTAAATTACTCTAAGACATAAATGTAGTCGTTGTGGCAGACAGGTTCAAATGAGCTTCGTTCAACACCTAATCGCGTTGTTGAGGCTTTAATGGGCAATATTGGTTATTTAGAAAAAAATAAATTTTGTAGAAAATTTTATTGCTCCATAAATATTTATCATATACAGATAAAATACAAGCTAAAATATCAGTTATATTACGAATGAATCGAATATGTTAATTTGGATTTTGTCATATCTTTAATAAAGTCACAAAATAGCAAACTCTAAGAAAAAATGTAAATTTCAAGTGCCAATCAATGATTTGAAAAAATTAATGAAGTCAATAATTTCCAATCAATTACTTAAAAAAATGCATTCATTTGTTTAAATCATTGATTGGGACCTAAAATTACAAATCACAAATTTCAAATCATTGATTGGGGCTTAAAATTCCAAATCACAATCAATGATTTGAAAAAATGATTGCATTCATTTATTGTGATTTGAAAGTTCAAGTCCCAATCAATGAATTAGAAAATTGATTGCATTCATTTTATCAAATCATTGATTGGGAATTTAATGATTTTAAATCACAAATGATTGCATTCTTTTACAGCTCTGGCGAATAGGCTTGAGAGTACAACTTAAAATAAATATTTGACTTATAATGACATATAAGTATATTAAAATGAATATTTGACTAATAATGACACATAAAATATTAAAAATGGCATCTATATTAAAGAAAATGAAATCATTTGTAGGTCTTAAGTAAACCTTTGTTATTTAATTAAAATGTTTTTTTAAATAAATAGTATATGTATAAACTGTATATTTTGATTAAAGATATTTTCTTGATTTAGTCAAATGCTAAAGAAAGTGTAAGATCACAATGCAATTTCAAAATCTTCTGACCTGACACAAAAAATCTAAAATGCACGGGTACAATATTTAAATTAATCATTTCACATCTAAGTAGTTCTCTTGTGTGCAATGCATTATATAAAAGATTTTAAATTCTCAATACGTTGAGTATAGGCAGTTACTCGGTGATGCAAATTTGAAAAATTAGGATATTATATTATTTATGAAAAGGGTTGAAAAGTGTTGAAAATTTAAAAAAAAAAAAATAATAGATACTGACAAAATTTGTTAGGCTTAATTCAACTTATAAAAATTGTCCAACTAAGCAAACTATTTTACTCAGACTATTTTTTATTTTTATAATCATAAAGCTATAGAGCAGTTTGCCTATGAATGTTACTTAAAGTTAAATCTGTTATTTAACTGTAATTTTATTATATTTAAAATAAAAGAATAACATTAATGATTTGCACAGAGAATTTAGTATACTTTTACTTATACTTCCATTTAAAAATCCGGTTTATAAGTTAAGCTAATATGCATTAATATATCCTTAAAACGTACAAGTCAGTGACTTCATATTTTTTTTTTTTAAATCTATGTTTTATATTGCATGTAAAATCAGAGATTGTTTCAATAATAAATTTTATTGTTTTTTTACTGAATTCATTCAAAGTTCTAAAAATATTTGTATGATTATATAACATATATAATTTACTAATATACATTTTTTCGCTGAACGCTAGGGGGGCAACTGTCCCTCCCTTCCCCCTGTAGACGCCCATGGTAAGATCAATGTTCATGTTTTATTTAGTTTGTTTATATAAACTTTTATCACTTCGTACTTATCAGAGTAAATATGTTAGCGGTTGAACGACCGCTGTTCGTTCAAGATTACTTTATACTTATATTATATAAGAATATAAGTAAATATAAATGTGCTTTTTTCGAACTGCAAATATATATTATCCTAAAAATTAAGAGCACTATAACAGCATGTGTATCTATCTATCAGAGTAAAAATAAAAAATGTTAACTAAAGCGTTACAGCGGCTGAACACGAATAAATTTTAAATATTTTTCAATGGTTGTATGGCGGTGTTTTCACCTCGACTGCTAAATCAAATAGTAATATAAAAAAGGAATATTAAACAAAAGATCAGACTTTAAAATTACAATCTAAATAATTTTTGGATTTTAAAAAAAATGCCCAGATGAAAGTTTTTGAAATCAGACAAGAAGATTTTAACATTGAATTCTGAATCATTTTATTATAATTAATGAAAATAAATAAAAACACAGGTGCGTCGTTGGACACACGAGAGAAGCGAAGCTTTTTTACAATTCCATAGATATGATAATTTAATTTTTTTTTTTTAATAACTTAAATTCTAAAATTTAAAAGATTAAATATATTAAAAAAAACGTACGTTAATATTCACACCAGTAAATTGTATTACATATCATTATTATATTATTTTATTACACGTTACCGTCATTGTTTTTTCAACGCACTAGTGGGAAATTGTTAATTTTTCTTCGCACTATGCAAAAACAACACAAAAATATGTACCAACAACAGCATAAGCAAATTCACATAAAAAAAAATGCCACTTTGCCCACCGTGAGGATCGATTCCATGACCCATTGATTAATAAACCCACACACCTTCCACCGATCCAAACACCTCTGTTAAATATTGGCGTTGATTTAATATTAAATACATAACTGCAGCTATGATAACAGTTGGTAACAGATGGCACTAACAAGCTGAGGATGATGACCAGTGTTGTCATTTGCAAATTTTAAATAGTGGTAGGTTGAGTCTAAAATGAGTGGTGAATTTTAAAAAACTGGAATATATTTTTCTTCTTAAGGAAAAATTCGACTGAAGTCCTACAACAAAACAAATCGTAAGAGGTATAAAATACAGTACGTTTTTCCACGCTGAATTAGTTTTATTGCAAATAATTCCCACATAATGTTCTTAAGACAGTACTAAAATACAATATTTTATGTTATAATAAATAAAATATATGCAATAATATTTCTAAAATTTTAATTATAATGCAATAATTTTTATATAAATATATCAAGAAGTGATAGATTTTGTAAAAATGCAAATAGTGGGTGATATAAGTGGTAGAAACCAAAAAAGTGCTAGACTTACCACAATTGTGGAAAAGTGACAATACTGATGATAGCAAGTGGCTTAGCAGCTACCCAAACCATAAAAATCTATTAATTAACTCTTGTAGCAAGTGGCTAAGCAGCTACCCAAACCACACAAATACATTAATAGGTTATTGGATGTGCTGCAACATAACTTCAGTTGCAGTTAATACTGAATCAATGCATCTACATAACGAGGATGTTTGGCTCAATGGATGGAGTATAGATCTTCCAACCAAATGCTTGCGGGTTCGAGTCCCCACGGCAGGTGAAGAATTGTTTTTTATATTTGTTATATTAAATTGTCTTGTTGTAAAAACACAGAAACAAAGAAACCATATAAAATTCTAAGAAAAAATCTGTCGAAAATTTTTCAGATTTCACTCCAAGCAAATCACAGAACGGGGCGTAAAAAGCTTCGCTTCAAAAATTATTTGAATAAAATTAAAAAAAAAAACAGTAAGAAATGGATCTTTGACAGCTTCGAAACTAAAATACCAATCCTCGCCCTCGAATATATTGAAGTATATTCGAAGTCTTTAGCAGTCTAAAACATGTTTATGTATAATCTTTAAAAAAAATTTGTGCCACACGCTTATACTAATTTAACCCGTAGCTGACACATGGAACACTTTGTTACCGCATACTTTTTGCCAATTCAACTTTTTTTTTGTTTTTTAAGTCTCGTTTTTTAAGGTTAGGATTATCAAAACTTTGTGGCATATATCAAACAAAGTTCATAAATTTTGGTAGGTCAAAAAATTCAATCTCAAGTTTTGAGAGCGATGTTACTGTGGCAGATACTCAGTGCTGCCGAAAGTACTTCTTGAGAAGTACATGTACTACTCTTATTGTACTGCTATAATAGGAACTTCTCAAATTTAAAATTTACTACTATTTGCTCAGTCTATATTTATTTCTAAATTTGTTAGCATTCTACATTATACACAAAATAACTAATGTGTTGCTACCCTTACCCTTGCTTTCGAAATAAGTTTCTTGAACATAACCATCAATTTTTCCTTTCACTTGTCGTCATTTTACTTTGCCGTTTACTGTTTTGTGTTCTTCCCAGCTTTAACATTTTTCTGTACATTAAAAATACATATACAAATTCACATGAAGGTTAACTTCTTCTCTCTTTAAAAAATTTGTCATTAACACCTTTTTATTGACACAGAATGGATTATTATGACTAAATTTTAAATACGTTATTCTACTTAATTTACATATTAAAGTCTTTGATTATTAAAGACTTTTAATAAAATTGTACAAAAAAGAAACTTCATCGCAACACTTGCAAGATCTACAGCTGTAAGGTTCGTCGCTTGCCTATTCAACAAATTTACACGCAGTCATTGACAATGATGAAGAAAGTGCTATGGATATTACTGTTCCAGGTGATTCTTTGATTTTAGAGATTGAAGTTGCCGGTAATGTAGCGCAAAACTGTGTTGAAAATTCCTCGAATTTAAAACAAAAACCAAGTGGAAGAAGAAAGTGTCGGCACGTAAAAAATTCGAACGCAGGCTAGATGAGAGATATTGCGATAACTTTTTTTCTATAGTAAAGAAAAAGAATTGGTCTAAACAAAAAAAATGGGACAGTCTAATTTTAGTTTGACAGGTGGAACATAACAGGTGAAAATCTAAGTTTTTTTGTGTCGAAAATTGCTCAGGCCAAAAATAGGAAAATGGAAAAAACGGAAAACGCACATCTTTTCTAGATAGCTTAAGGTGTCTTCTATGGAAGTAAAGAAACCGACAGCAGTTTTTCGCCATTCCTGGAAATCCCACCTGCAATCTCACCCAAGTCATATCTTAGGAGTGTGCTTTGGTAAAATTTTCTTCTATGGTCCCCCCAGCACATATTACAAAACTGCATCAAAATCGTACGAGCCGATCTATGGGCAGGCTTTAATGGGTTAAGGTCGGAAAATCGGTGTAGGTGTTGAATTTACTTTAAAATGCCACTTCCCCTCTCTAATTTCTTAAAATTTTTTAAACTAATCATTGCTTACTATTCCAAAGAATATATGCTGAAAATTTGGTTGAAATTGGACAAACGCTGTAGAAGAAGTTCCTCCCACTTTTACAATTAAAAAACTACCTCGTTTACATGTGATACAACAGCACTTAACAGCTTTAAGGTGATTTGACGTCCACAATCAGTGCTGTCACTTTACCATTAGTGTGGTAAATCTACCATTTTTTTTACTTCTAACACTTTAAACTGACAGTACTGTTAACAATACGTGAGTTTCAAAAAATTGTATACAAATTGAGCTGAAAATAAGCCATTTGTCTGAAAATTGTTGTATATTTCAAATATAAGATTTCTTACTCTTTATCTCTGATATTTACTTTCAATCGATCTACTGGAAAAATATTTTGTGAGCTGACTTATTTTTCAGTAATCACATAGACAAATATAATTCAATTTCCCAATATACCAATAATCAATAATCGCAAATTGACGATTAGAGAGAGCAGAGGACGTCGGCATTTCAATTAGATCCGTTAGAACATTTTGAAGAATGAATTGGGCTTGAGACGTGTAGCTGCGAAGTTGGTACCGAAAGAACTCAAAAGAGACCGAGTTGCTATCGCGAAAGACATGCTGGAAATGGTCGAAAACGATGAATCATTCTTCAAATCCATCATTTCTGGTGATGAGACATGGGTATACGAGTATGACACGCAAACTAGGCATCAGCCGAGTAAATGGCGGTCGCCAGACGAACCAAGACCGAAGAAACTACGTCGTTTTCAGTTAAAAAAGAAAGCGATGCTCACTGTTTTCATGGACTACAATGGTGTACTTCACCATGAATTTTTGCCAGATGGTCAAACGGTCCGTAAACAGTATTATTTGGGCATTATGAGACGTTTACGTGAAGCAATTCGCCAAAAAAGACCGCAGTTATGGCAAAACAAATCATGGATTTTGCACCACGATAATGCACCATCGCACAATGCTCATCTTATTCGTGACTTTTTGGCCAAAAACATCACGATAACCATCCAGCAGCCGGCAAATTCACCTGACCTGGCTCCGAGTGATTTCTTCCTGTTCGATCGAGTCAAAAAACCACTTCGAGGAGCGCGTTTCACCGGCAAAGCAGAGGTCATGGAAAAATCGGTGAACGCTCTGAAGGCCATACCAAAAACCGTGTTCCATAAAGGTTTCCGTGACTGGATCAAGCGCTGGCATAAGTGCGTTGCAGCCGACTTCTTTGAAGCCGACAATATTGATTTGGGTGAATATACTTCTACTTTAATTTTTTTCAATAAATGAACCTTTCTTTTTGAACAAGGTGGTAAATAATTTGGTTTAGTCAAGTACAACTTGCAAATTTTATGCTTGGAATTCTTAGAATTGCTGGAATCAAGCCCAAAGTTATTTGAGAAATTGCTAAGAAAGATAAATACAGCTTCAAAACGAAATATAAGACCGATGCTTATCCTATTGCTAGTAATTCTACCTTAAATGTGGATTTGTCAAACGTCAGAAATGATTGATGATTGATATTTTAATGTTTGATATGTGTTTTAGTAAAAAAGTATTTTAGTCTAAAGGGAAAATTTTAAGCCTTTTTTTAAATTCAATAAAAAACTAAGAATATTTTTAACTAAAACTAAGAATATTAATTTTTATGTTTATTATATGTTTATTAATAAATAATACACAAAAATATAAGAACAAAATTGACAATTTAAAAAATGTATAGGCTGGAAGAGTGTGGTGGAGCTAAAAGAGAGTACCTCCATCTTGTCACGATTTCCACCCTTATAGTCTTCTGAAAAGTAGTCACCTTATCAGTGTGGCTTTCGATCTGGAAAGTCCACCATAGACCAGATTTTCACGCTACGACAAATCCTGGAGAAAACCCACGAAAATCAAATTGGCACACACCATCTCTTCGTCGATTTTAAAGCTGCGTTCGATAGCCCGAGAAGGGATTGCCTATACGCAACAATGTCTGAGTTCGGTATACCTGCAAAGTTGATTAGACTTTGCAGAATGACGCTGAGCAACACACGCAGCTCCGTCAAGGTAGGAAATGACCTCTCCGAAACCTTCAAAACCGAAAGAGGTTTCAGGCAAGGCGATCCACTGCCTTGCGATCTCTTTAACATCATCATGGTGGAGATCGTACGAAAGGCCGGTGTGCATCGTAATGGCACCATTTTCTATAAAGGTGTCCAGCTCCTTGCGTACGCTGATGATATTGATATTGTCGGCAGAACCAAGAGAGATGTTACCGCTGCTTGCGCCGCTATCGAAAAGGAATCAGCCAAAGTGGGTTTGACGACAAATGAGGGTAAAACAGAGTATATGCTGTCTTCAAACAAGGGAGCGTGGCGTTTAGACTCCCACGTTTCATCCGGCAGCTATAACTTTGAAGTAGTCAAGAAGTTTGAATACCTTGGCACCACCATTAATACCAACAATGAAATCAGCCTGGAGATAAAGCGAAGAACAATAATTGCTAATAGGTGCTACTACGGGCTCAGTAAGCAACTAAGTTCCAGAGCCCTCTCTGGATCGACAAAACTAACACTCTACAAGACGCTCGTTCTACCTGTGCTGCTTTATGGCGCTGAGGCATGGGTCTTTTCGCAAAATGACGCAACCGCTCTGGGGGTGTTTGAGAGAAAAGTTCTTCACAAAATCTTCGGTCCTGTTCGAGTCGGCGATGACTATCGCATCCGTATGAACCACGAACTGTATGAGCTCTTCGAAGACATTGACGTAGTTCGGCGTATAACTGTGCAACGACAACGCTAGCTGGGTCATGTCCATCGTATGGACGACGAAGCTCCAGCGAAAAAGGTGTTCGAGGCGAGGGTCGCTGGTCAACGACGACGAGGGAGACCATGCCTCCAATGGATGGACCAGGCTGAGGAAGCCCTAACCGCACTTGGTGTATCCGATTGGAGAAGACGCGCGCAAAGGAGAGGCGAGAGCTGATGAGGTCGGCCGAAACCCGGACACGGGTTGTTACGGCCACCTAAGTAAGTAAGTAAGTAAGTAAGTCATCTGAAAAAAAAATATTCTTAATAAGTAAGAATGTTGCTATATCCCGGACTAGGGAATGAATAAGCATTGTTTTCGCGAAATGATGAAATGACTCTTTGAAAAAAAAAGTAATTTTTTGGCATTTTTTTCAAAGTTGTGAATTTTTAAATATATTAAAAAACAAAGGTTTTATATAATTCTAGTCAGGGCCATAAAGGGATATATAAAAAAAGGCCCACACCAAATTTTAAGTTAGTTAAGGTCCGCTAGAACTTGAGATATCATGTAAGAAATAGTAGAAAAATTAGTTTCGAGAAAAATGCGTTTAAAGATTTCAGCAAGGTCATATAAACAGTCATATAAGCGGACATATTTTATCTATAACTTCGTAATTAATTTAAATTTTAAAAATTCCTTTGGAGAATATTAAAGGTCTTACCTTCGAAAATAAAAAAATATACATTTTTCAAAATTCTATACTAGAATACTGCATTAAAACGACAAAATATGCTAAATTGACGAATATACTTGTAGAAATACTTGTATATCATACCGAAATTTCTATCCAGATTCTGGGATCCATTCTGAAATTCAACAAAAGTAGTTGGTCACATTACTCATAAACGACTTAACGGATTTCATTGTAATTTTTATTATTTTGTTGGTATTTGTTTGAGGCTGGCTTATAAACAAAAAAAAAATGGAAAAATTTGTTGAATAGATTGGAAAAATCATAAAAGTTTTTTTGTATAAAATTTTGTATTTTTTATGTTTTCTCGGATTGCTTTGAAATTTGATAGAGAGGTTTAATAGAACTTAGGTCAAGTTAAAAGGTATATTAAATTTTCCTCGGCCATTCACACCTCCTACTAAATGAAATGAAATTAATCTTTCACTAAACCTTTTTTTTTGTGCAAGTATAATTATAAAAATAAAAACATACAAGCACTATCGAAAAAAAAAATTCGAATATTTTTATGACAGGATTGATTTTTTGTTTGTATGAAAAAATGTATAAATTTCTATAACATAAATTCTAAATGAATCCTACATTTATGTATATCTATGACAAGAAATTCAAATACAAACTTTTTAGCTTAAAAATACTTACAGCAAAAAAACAAAAAATTGTTTGGCATATTCTTTTGTAAAAAATTAAATTTTTTAAGGGTTTTTCGAAGATTCACGAAGATTTGCTGGTAAGTGATTCGACAAATATTGTCACCGATGCCACGGTCAACGCCAGCCGATGAACTTAATTAATGTTTGTAGTCGTCTGTTTTGTGGAAACACGTCAAAACTCTCAAAATAAGTGTGAACACACGTGTCTTGCTGCAGAATGACCAATCTGGAGAAGTTATCTAAAAAAAAATTGTCAGACATTGGCAATAGCAAACTCCCCGTTAACATTTTCACCGGTAAAATGTTATATTCCCCGTAGATCTTGGCAGTTCCCCAAATCAAAAACCGAACTAATTTAAAAGGTGTTCCCAAACATTCCTCACAATTACAAAAATCATGTTTGGTTTAGCCAACGAGCTATATTGGCAGCAACATACATTGATGTCAACGAATCGAATTTCAATATTCCAAGTGAAATTGCTGGCGAATTGATGACGTATAAATCGATGGATTCTGTTACTTACAAGATGATGTCCTAAGTTATCCAACCACATTGCCACCTCGCAATCTCTTACTGAAGGTTGGATCGGTAATCATAATGTTGCGAAATATAAACCAGAGAAGTCTTTGCAATGGCAACCGAATATCGGCGAAGAAATTGATGAACAACGTAATCGAAGCAACAATTATAAAAAAAAAAATGCAAAGGAGAAGACTTTTGAAACCACGCATCCCAATGTCAATAAACAAATCGCATGGGCAGTCATTGAGTGTTTGCGGCATTAACATTTTTAAGGTTCTCGCATGGCCAATTGTATGTCGCCTGGTTCCATGTCGAAAAACCAACAGCATTGTTTATTAATGCACCAGAAAACAAAACAAAAATGTTTTGATATTGACCGTAACATCAGTTGTCATCAAAAATAGTATTATTAATTTTTTAGCAAAAAAGCTTATATTTTGAATTTCATCGCGATAGTTTCAAAATTACGGCTGTAACCGTGTCCACGGACAGACACGACTAAATCGGCTCAGGTGGTGATGCTGATCAAAAATACAAATACTGTTCTATACCTGCCAGGGGGTCAATTCCCGTTTTGCGTTAAAGTGAAGTGAAAAAAAACTTTTCACAATCGTTTTCATCTGACGTCTTCACTTTTTCACTTCACTACGCACAAAAACGCGATTCTTGTTCGTCTAATGGAAAGTAGTTGCTGAATAGCATATAAGAGGTGCTGAATGCCTATTAAACAAAGCTTTTATGAAAAAATGTAAACAATGTATAAGAAAGAAGGAAACTTTTGCAAAATAACTTCCATAATCCATAATTGGAAATGTATAAATATGAACAAGATAAGTTTTGCGACAGCATAAAACAGCCAAAAGTAGTAAAGCAAATAGTATTTACTTGTTATTGGCCATATCAACATTTTCCTCTAAATAGTTGATAAGATACTGTTTCTGCGTACCGGTTGTCCTTTTTCCCTAAGCTGCTTTTCTTTTTACATTAGTTAATTTTAATTTAAAGTAATTTTCTGTCCATAACGTGCGTTTGCTACCGGCTTTAACTTTTTTTCCATTTCAGCGAAAAATTAACAGCTGTTGCCCTTTTAGCACACAACGGGAATCGCATTTTCCGTGTAAAGGTGAAAACATATTTCACATGACGATAACGCAGAACAGGAATTGACCCCCAGGCCTCCTAATTGGCGTTAAAAACGGAATGACAAAATTAATATACACACAGTACGCGTTGCAGTATCTTATATACCTTACGCAGATCGCGTTGGGGAATAAAAATTATTGTGTATGTATATAATTTTTTTGCAATAAATTTTACATAAAAGAGGAGCGGCAAACTATAAGTCACACAATGGCTTAAAAGTGGAAAAAATATGAAAATTTATGAGTTCGTACGTCCGATGTTAAATTTTGTATTTTTGAAGTATTGTCTAATTAGCATGTTTCTAAAAGGTTTTAGTGAAATCTTTACAGGATTTATGTACAGAAACCATCAAAGTTATTATATAATAATTCCTATATTTCAATAAATTCCTGGTAATAAGAGCAATATATCAAATTAAATAACATGTGAACCACTAAAAAAATGTGGTTTGGTCTTTTTAGTCATTAAGAAATAATATGGAATAAGAAACTTGCATAGTAACACTTAGAATTAATTGTATTTTTTTGAAGCCAAAGAACTAATTATATTTCAAACTCCACAAACAGTTTGATGTCTTTTAATGTCATAGAATAACTATCTCCCGGCGTCTACCAGAGTGCGCCCGTTCAAGTTAATTTACTGGAATTACATTACTGGATTAATACTAAGACTTAAAGAAAAAAATTAGCTGCCAAAACTTGCAAAATAGTTTTTATGAACGCAAAACTAAATGCGTTTGGTATGAACAAATGCAACTTTATTGATTTTTTGTTATGAAAATTTTATGTGGGAGGTGGGCGTGACTGAAATAATTTTTTTAAATTTTGCGCAAAAATATATATCTTCGTACCGTGTTATTTTGAAATCAGGACAATATGAAGGAAAATATGGCGTTTTAAATTTTCTTATTTTATGGAAGATGGGCGTGGTTGTGGACGGGCTTAAATTTCTTTTTTTTTTTTGCTTTATGGTTGCATGTTTTTAAATCTAACTCATATGCAAAATTTTATTACTCTACGACCATTAATTCTATTTATTGACATATTTTGGATGGAGCCAAACCCCTGCGCGCCTCCAACTACGCCACTGCTTTAAAAAAAACATAGCAAATAGAAAGCTTTAAAAAAATCCAAATATTATGAGCGAATGAAAAAATAAATAATTGAACAAATATATGGCACAATGGTAAAAACTTTACCACTGAGCTTAATATAAAAGCATCATCAAATCTGTTCTTTATTCATTAGTAAAAATTTTGCATTAGAATACAGTAAAAAAGTTTAAAGATTCTTATAGGAAAATATTGAAAATTTGCACCTTATTTTTTGTGTTTGCTGGTTTAGCAACGGTGAGCAAAAATGAAAAAATTACTTTTTTTCAAAAAACCACTAACACGTATTGTTAACAAATTACAAAAATGTTCAGTGCGCACCTAACCCCGAGCCTGATTTCGAGGCAAAATGTCAATCTGAGTTTAATGTTACAAATGAAGAATTAAGCGATTTACACGTAGATCATAAGGACAATACTCATGCAATCGAGCGCAAATTTAAGTGCTATACGAAATGTCTGTTGGACGTAGTCGGCTATAAAGATGCAGATGGAAAGATGGATGTGCAAAAAGTTCTAAATATGAATAAATTTAGAAATATGAGTGAACGCACCATCAAAGTACCCAACGAGTGCAAGGACAAATTTGATATTGAAGAGGATGAGTGTGAATATCCATTCAAGGTAATTCTGTATAACACTCAGAAGAATTGAGCTGCAGCAACAGGATAATGAAAAGTTGCTGAATACGGTTTAATTACTATTTGGAGGACTGGCAGACTGTACACAGTCTGGAAATGAATGTCAAATATATATTTGTAAATAACAATATTTAAATATCAATGCAAATCTAAAAATATATAATAATTTAAGAAATAATAATTTTATTAAGTTGTAGGGACAAAATTCCGAATGCAACAGTTATACTATGTTAGAAAAAGATGACAGTAATTATAGTCATTCCAAAAGTAACACAACCTCTAGAATCAGACAGCAACTCGGGAAACCATACGCACGCATGTGCCAACGTATATTTTGAATTTTTTTCTGTGTTTTCGTTGGAATTTTTTCATAAAAGTATTTTTATCTAGCTTTATTTCTTAAAAAAGTATAGATATAGATATAATGTTAACAGGCTGAAATATTTACTAATCAAAGATTTCAAGGATAGTTACGATAACATCAAATGTTAAAATATCCTTAAATAATTTTTGTTTTTCGATTCAGGACAATCGCAAACAGATCATAGACGAAAATCAAAAGTTATGCTACTGAATTGATAACTTCTGCTTTCCACTATTTTTGGTATCATCGCATTCTCGTCCGCATCTGCGGACTTACTTCCTCAAGAAAGTCTTACAGTAGATCCGCATTCGCAAGATTACAATCGTTACATTCCTAATTGAATGAAATTTCTGTCGTTATTAAAGATTAATTGAAGGTTATTCATGTTAGTTCTTAATTAACCCACGTTTTGTATATCATGTATGTACACTGAGGAGCAAAACTTGACCAATAATACAAATTATGAACTTGGTGGTAATTGTTTCTATTTATTAACTTTGTTATAATTCATCTTAGCATTTAACATTTGCAATGTTTGGGCTATAGTGTGATATGAAAATATATATGTATATATATATTAAGGTGGGTAAAAAAAAAAAACACTTTTTTTGACACTCACATTCTCGGAGCTGGATTCAAGTAGATCTTAAATCCAAAAGGATATCGAAATCGGTGGAACCGTCTGCCAGCGATTTTGATTTAAAAAAATCACTTTTTCGTCAAAAATCAACGGTTTTTCGCCGTAAGATTTTACCAATCAAAAATAACTACCCAGAAGTGGGGTGCAAATGAAAGGTATCTAGGACCTCAAAGTTGTGAATAGAAAGATTTTTAGATTCCAGAATTTTTATTGTACAATAGTGTTTAGAGTTTGGTTAAAATTTTGGGTATTTTTCATAAAAGCACTATAAATCCGCTATTTTCATGTGAATTTTAGAAAATTTAGTATTGTTAAAAAAGACTTGATGTTTTATTGATATAAAAAAAATTCAAAATAGTGGAATTTCTTTTTTTAATTCATTTTTATTGAAAAGTACTTTTGAAAGAGTATTTTTCACAAAAATCGCTATAAATCCGCTTCTTTTCAGTAAAGTTAAGAAAATTTAGCATTTTTAAAATGGATTGGCTCTGAAGAGGTTTCATTCTTACGCACCAAGTGCAGAAGTTATATAGTGTTATTTCTGATTGATAAAAACTTACGGCGAAAAAACCGTTGATTTTTGGCGAAGAAGTTATTTTTTTTAATCAAAACCGCTGGCAGATGGTTCCACCGATTTCGATATCCTTTCGGATTTAAGATCATCTTGAATATAGAATTCAGAATATATGTGTGGTAATTTTGGTCACTTGGAGTCGACCCTATTGTTAAAAACCAATGGGTGTGAATATGTTCGTATGCGGGAAGTTCGGATAATTTTTTAGCAGGACACTGATCCAAAGCATTCTTCAAAATTGGAGCAAAATTGGTGCCCTGCACAAAGTGTGGATATGAATCCGATCGAAACTTGTGGAATTTTGTGAAGCGGCAACTGGCACGTAACGCTTATCCCCCTATGGATGCAATAACGTTGGGAGCGAGTTGAGGACGAGTTGAACGCTTGTTTAGTTACGCACTATTTAAGGCAAACTTGTATAAATTGTTATTCATAAATATTTCTTTATTCATTGCTTAATTTTGTAAGGTTTGTACCTAAACAAACGAAAATCTTTTTCAAAATTGAAGAATTCCTGTACATTTGCCAATCTGCTATTGAAAAAAATACTATAGAGTTCACATATGGAGCATATCTATGTTATCATACCATAAACATCAACCTTAATTGAGAAAACGACAAAAATTCTGGGTTAAGTTTACACAGCCTTTGAAAGAAAATTTCGGCGTTTAAGTTACGCAGATCTTAAGCAAGTCGAAAAAATCTTACGAATAACAATGTGTTGTTTAAAACCGGTTTAAAGTTACACAGCCACTAAAATGAGATTATGAATAAGGCTGCTAGATTTTATCCACAAATTGTTCGACAGCATGCCACGACGACTTCAAGATCTCAGAAATGCCAAGGACTTGTGGACATATTATTAAAAGTTGGGGAAAATGATACAGTTTTTTATTTGATGCAAAACTGGATAAATCCCCCATCCAGGTCCTATAAGAACCTAAAAATTGTCGAAATGAGATGTAAACTATAATTAAATGGACTTCTATGATTTTCGATATGAAAATAAATTTTCGATATAAGTAGGTTTGGAGATAAGGTTTGGAAATAAAGCCCGAAAAAAATTGTGAATTACGCCCGAAATTTTCAGCAGTTTTTCTGCTTTATTTTGAAATGTTTAAGGCATCATTTTTGTAATCCAGATTCAATGTAAGTTTATAAAAATATAAAAGAACAGATTTCAGTAGTAAATTAGTGTTCCCCTGTGAAAATATCTGCAAAGATTTCCTTCATTCATATTTGTTTTTGTGGTTATTTAATGAATCCGGGGCTTATGGACATTATGTATGGATAAGATCCAAATGGTGTGTTTTTCTCTTCCGTACAAGGACAAACCATTTTATGATAACGAGTTTGAAATTTCTTAACTCTTTAGGAATAAACAAGGTGTTTTTCCATATATTAATTTGGCTGGAATTCTCAATTTTTTTTTTGCGTTCATCAGGCTTAAAATCCGTGAGTCAGTATATGTCATGTAAAAATGTTATATTTGCATTTTTGGAATTTGCAAAATACGTTTATTATAATATATATTTTAATTTATCTCTTCTCTCTTTATTTCACTTCTATTGAATGTGACAGCTCAATTTTTTCTTTCCACTTTTTGCCCTTTTTCGATTGACATAATTTTTTTTTTTTTTTTTTTTTTGGACTAAAGAAACTTTATTTACAGTCTGTCGGTACGACAATAGGCAAATTTGATGAATATTTGTCAATTGCCATCATTTTATTAATTGCATTAGAGGTGAAACCGATCAAAGCCAAATCTGACATTGTTTTGATGTTTGGCAAAATGCGAGTCCCTAATCTATCACTCACTTGCCATTCCCTGTATTTTATAAATCGCTCTCATGCTCAACCCCTACTACCCCTCTTTTATAAATTAACTCATATATTTTTCTGACTAAAGATTAAGCAAATAAGACAAAATTCTTTGTTACAGCGCAAAAACAAACATTTAAATTTCACTCTCTCTCTCTCTCTCTCTCCCTCTGCTCATTTTTTTCTGTTTTTGTTAATTTTTCTCTTATAAACATTTATTACAAAAAATTAAAGCTTCTTATCTTCTTCTACACTTTTGATTAAGAGATAGTTTAAAGGTTATGTGATTGGATTTGCGCTTGATGTTTTTAATAAATAAATATCTTTGTTGATGATTTGTAAGCAGTGATAGTTTGGACCTGCAAAAAAATAAACGGTTTGCCTTTTTGCTTGCTTTTTTTTTATAAGAAATTTTTTAAACTGCGAATGCATAAATTTGTTGTAAACTACTCTTTTATTTCTATGCTATTATTATTTTTATCTGTCTATATCTATATTTATAACAATAGTTGTAAGTATCAGAGATATGCAACAAGCGCTTTGCTTCATGACACACTCGCCTTCATCTCTACGTTTTCTGACTTCACACGTATTCGCATTCAACAAGAAGTTTGTTTGAAGCTGGAAGTGAATTAACTACATTTGCATTTGCGCCCGTCTACTCGCTGTCGCAATTTATGCAAGAAAATGGTTGCGGAGTACAATAACTGCATTTTGACTCCATTAAAGTTCATGGCTAAATAGTTATTGAACGTTTTCCTCATTAAAATTTTAGGTGTATTTATGCTACAATATTAAACAGAAATTGATTTTTAGTAAAATAAATTTTTAACAATTACCATGAAAAAAGTCATGTTAAACAAATAGCAAGTAATAACTTATCAAAATCTTTATTTCAATTCATGTTGAAGGGCTATCCCTAAAAATTTCAAAGGAAGAACTCGTTTCTTTTATTTCTTCTCGTTGTTCGCTATTTGTAACGAGCTGTCAAAACACGCAATTTGCGCAAGAAAAGTTGAAAGCATGTCTCTAAAGTTACGCACGTAAACGTTGAACTCGCTCCCATAAGCTTTTACGTTTTTCTTTTATGATTGCGCCAGGAAGTAGACAGACGCAAATGCAAACGCAATTAATGAACTACTAGCTTGACTCGCTCGCTTTTTTTATGTTGAATGCGAATGCTCTGACTCGCTGTTCCACAATATTCGCTTGATTCGTTCTTCAAGTTGGCACTTGTACGAATCAGAAAATAAGCACAGCGAATACGAGTATTGCAAAATTTTGACCACTTTGCGACAACTGAAAGTTGTGCAAATTAACGAACAAACATAGCATATGTAGTGAAAATTCTGCCTGCTACGAGGTTCAGCTACGTTGTTCATGGAACCCGCCAAACAAAAAAAAAAAAAAAATGTAGCGTTTGTGTAATTAAAAAAAAAATATGAGTGAAATTAGTGCATAAGTTTTAAAAAATAAGACCATTTTTCGACTTTCGGGGACTTTTTTGTTAAAATACCTAAATTCAACCTAAAAAAAACGGAATGGGAAAACCAGTATGTTGGCAACTCTGGAATTCAAAAATTTTTCGAATGAAAATCAGAAATATTTTTTTAGAATTATTAAATTTGCTCCGAGTGAGAAATATGTGTGTTTTAAGATTTTTTATAATTATTTTTGTGATCGAAATATTTAGGTATTTTTGAAAAAAAATCAAGTCATAACAGTTATAACATTTCTTTCCGAATGTCAGTTTTTAAATTTTTTTTAGAAAACAGCTCAAGAATATGCTTAAATCAGCCATGCCATTGTTTTTTAAAATTTTTTATTTTTGAATTTTTATTGATTTTTATTGATTTTATTTTTCTAAGTAACTAAATTAAGTATAGGAATTAAATAAGGGAGTCGAAAGCTAAACAGCTTTTAGAAAAACTGTAAAGCTTCAAAAAAATAGAACATAATTTTCACTCATTTGAATGGTTTAAAATGTGTACATCGGTTAAAAAATGTGACTAAAACAGATTTGGCACGCAACTATTTTATTTTTTATTCTAGCACATCAAAAATTAATGGCGAGGTCACGAAGCTGTTAATGCTCTCAAATCGCATGTTTTAGAGTTAGCTCATTCATTTATCAGTCAAAGAAAGTGCAAGGAGGATTCAAATCAATAATGTGTGAACCTTTCAATGCCTTTGCATAGGGATATTTCAAGTATGTGACCGTGAAAATTACTCGTTGGGAGTCAGTTGATCCAAAAGAATCAGTTACAACAAAGGAAAATCACCCAATATATCGACTCTTTTGCGCGAAATTATCGTATCTATATACCATTTTTTCGAAATTGACTTTTTGATGCAAATTTGTTCTACACACCACATCGCCTGGTAAAATCCCTGTGCAACTAATTTACAAGTAGTTGAAAAAGTAGTTTTTTGTCAACCACAACTAGTTGAAATTTTGACTTTTTTCCATAGAACGAACTAATATATTTTGTATGGTGATGTCCGCTAAATAAGTCAATTGACTTTCGTCTGCATATATTTTCAACTACTTGTTAAATGAGTTAAATTTAAATTATTTTTTAATTACTTTAAAATAACCAATTGAAAACTATTTAGTATTCCACTTACTGAAGATGAATTTAAAAGCATAAAAATTTTAAATTTCTCTGGTCGACACAAATAAATTTAAAATATAAAATCTGAAAGAAAAATTTAAACAAAGTTAAAAGTGATCAGAGTTTTTGAATGGAAAATTATGAAATGTCGTTCTTTGTGGTGATTTAATTGATTTTAAAATAATTCAAAAACGATTCATGCCAAACTTCATTGCCAGTTAATTCAAAAAAGGACTAGTAATTACATTCAAGGAGCGCAACAGAAGTACGCTGCGATGGTAGATATAATTTCATTATTCCTTTCTTCATTGGACTATTTCTGCTTCCAACAGGTGATAGTTCCAGAAGCTGGAGGCGCTTATATGTGAGCATGCGTACCACGGAAGCAGTTTCTAAAAACGGGCACGCCAATTGATCGGAATTGTGTGGATGCACGAGCCAGCATTTTGATGCTTTATTTCAAAATATGAGCTAAACAAGGGTGTCAGCGGGATTTTCCACGCTTTGCAACCATCAATCATGGTCGATGAACACACCGATATTTTGCTTAGTGCTTCTTTTAAGTGTCAATCGCAATGAAGTGATGGAGCAGACTCGACGATACGTAGGGAAAGGTGATGAGGTGTTTGCTGAAGGGTTAAGCAATGCATCAATTACCGTACAGAGTCCAAATAGTGCAATGTTGGCTAAACACTACCAGTTTGTAATTTAAATATTTCAAATAATAAAGAATTTTTAATCGTTTCACAGGGTTTTAAGGCAGTTTATCAGTTTTAAAGTGTGTTTACCACGTCTGTCTTGCAGCTCAATGTCGTAAATAAAAAAAGATGTCTTTTTGAAACAAAATGCTAGTGAAGCATAAAGTTAATAATATTTGATGAAATAACATGGGTAAATACATATAAACTAGCCTAAAGGTAAATAATATTTGATAAAATAACATGCTTAAGTACTCGTATATATAAACTTGTAATCTAATAAAAATTTGCAATTTAAACGTGTCAAAATCAGAGTAGTTGCCGCCTTAATATAATTCAAAGTAGTTTATCAACCACTTGTTTTTAAGTAGTATTTCAATTACTACATATATAATGTAATAAAAACTATTTAGAATTGAAGTGGATGCCGCCTTAATATAATTCGAAGTAGTTCATATACTAGTTTATTTTAAACTAGTTTTTAAATGAGTTTAAAAACAAGTTAGTTTGTTCCTATAGGGATATTGTAGCTGAAATCCCTATAGTTACGCCAAAAATTGAGTGTATATTTTATCGTATATTACAATGCATTTTTTTCTTGTAAGCGAAATTATCGTATGTGTCATACAAAAATATTTTGTGCATAGTAGTTGTTCTTATATTTACTATTTCTTTTTTAAATAATAAGTAGAATGTGAAGCGCATTTCTCACTTTTATGTAGTCCTTTGGTACCATGCCTCTTTTCGCTTCGCCTTTACTTACACATAAAACAATATTAAAGTAGAAAAAAACGCTTTCCTGTAAAATTCGGCTCTTGGCACATACGATAATTTCGCGCAAAGGGGTCGAGATAATACTTTAAAGTACACCTTTAAATTCTAGAAATACTCCAATAATGCAATGCTTTGGAATGTATGTAATTATTTTGCATCTTTTATCCGCGCGTCTTTGTTTACACTATTGAGCGTTATCGCATTGAATGAGTTAAAACTTACTTTTAGATTTACTTAACACTGGGTCAAACAAAAACCAAAAAAATTCCATTAGCTTTACCTGGTTTAAGTGGGACGAACATTAATTAGACACATCACTGTAAAATCTCACATTAATCTACACAGAGATAAGAATTTGAAAGAAAAAAAGCTCAATATTAAAAAGAATTTCATTCTACTTGATTGAAACTTTGACCCAGTAGTGCGTATAAAAGCTTGACCAAAACGGCGAATCTATTCAGTAGCCTTTCTGCTTTAGAATTTTGCTTTTAAAAGCTATTAAAAAAATATGTTGAAAATTTGCTCTATTTTGTTGGTGTTAGCTGCTGTGGGCACGGTGAGATCATAATGGGACAAAATAATTGGGTTTCATATTTAAAATAATATGTGAATTAAGCATTTTATGCCATTTTATGAGTTGAATTTAAATTTTGAATCTATAATTTTATTATTTTGCAGTGTTTTCCGGAGCCACCTGCAGGTGCCGAAGAAAAATGTTTGAAGGAGTTTGGCATTTCGCACGCAGAACTTGATGATACGTTCCCATTATTTACAAAGAAAGTTGACGAGAAAATTGATCGCAAATACAAATGCTATACAAAATGTTTGCTGAAAATATTTGGTTTAAGAGAAGAAAATGGAATATTTGATGTAGCCAAATTTGCGCAAGAGAGCCGAACACCAGAACGTAAAGAAATGATCTCTAACATTGCTAATGATTGTATGATAACTTTTGAACATGAAAAGGACGAGTGTGAATATTCATTCAAGCTTTTGAATTGCATTATACGCAACATAGATGATAAAAAGAAGGAGGAAAGGGAAAAGAAGGAAATGGAGAGGAAGAAGGAGCAGGCTTGAAAACTATTTCGGAACTATTTTGGAAATTTCGGAAAATATAAATCTATTTTGAAAATTAAATAAGATGTTCAGTGTCACAAAATTAATCCGTCGTCATCAAATGCATTGATTTTTTTTTTTTTCAAATTGGAACAAACACCTTATGTTTTTCACCTACTCTTTTCATGAAATTATTACACAATTTTTTAACTGAACAAGTCATAGTTAAGAACTTTAAAAACTAAGCCATATGCCGTAATATTCCATTCATTTATATGTATCTTATACACACCACTCACCTGTTCATCACATACCATAATTTTGATGTGAGTTTTCCTTGGATACTTTTGCTTATTTATGTGTGCATAAAGCAAACTTATAAATATAAATTTTTTAATTAACTAACATCAACAACGAAAACTTAGAGGCAATCATTAAAAAAAAAAAAACAAAACTAACAACTAGTTAGCAGCTGTTGTTGCCCCACTCTGAATTTAGAGTGATTCAGTCATGTAAGGAACATACATAAACTGGAAAACAATGCAAAAAGTTATTAAAACACAAAATTGCCATAAAGTTAAGTATAATGTTTGAAACACAGTTGAAGCATTAAATTATGTGGCCAGAAGCTTGAAGCAGGTAATGACCTAAAAGATTGCTGCAAATAATGTTTGCCTATAAGCATGATATATGAAGGTCTCATAAAATTAACTTGATAAGGTTTACTTATCAAGTTGCTGACGGTTGAATTCTCAAAGCAGAGTAGCTAAACTTAATAATGTCTGAGTATTTGATTGCTTTGGTCGGAAACACCAGTCAAGATACAGTCAAGTGGCTATTAATAAAATTTAAATGCGTACAAAGACTCTGCTTTGTACTATGCTCGGCTATGGCGTGGGATTTTATGGGTTTTGTCTATGAAGCCATCAGAAGCAGGTTACTTTATTAAGGATGCATATCTGTGAACGGCATATGAAGGTTAAAGTAGCTCTTTTGGTTGAACAATATTAATACTGTTCGTTTAACATTTCATAGTTAATTAAACTTTTGAAAGAGTGCTGAGTGCTGAGGCTTGTAACTATATTTAAAAGTTTGAAAAAGTTTTTTGTTTTTTGATTTTTTTGCTATGAGATAAGCGTAAGTTGGGATCAGAATGATATATCTCATTCCAGGAAAATTGAAGAAGGAATAGTTATAGAGGAGAAATTTGAAAATAGATACGAAAGTAGAGCTGTGATCTTAAATGTTTGGGTTTTGTTAATAATTTTTATGACAGAAGCTCGCGCTAGTAGTTACATTTTTTAATGAGTTCATACACATTTTTCCATACGAAACATGAATAGTTTTGAAATTTTAAAATTATTAATTCCCATAAAACATAAAGCAACTTCTAAAATAAATTTGGATAATAAAATAAAACTGTGTTTTTTATATAGTAGGTACTTTGTATATAAACTATTCGTAGTTTTAAAAAGGAGATGATTCCTTTGACTGTCAAAATTTTGTACACATCTTCTTTCTCTATAATTTTTAAAAAAAGTTTTGTCTCTTTGTTTTGTATGGCCGGTGGCGGCTTGTGGCGCAGTGGGTAGAGTGTGTGGCCCATACGCCAGAGAACCCTACTAGTTCGGATCCCACCTGATACAGAAAGTTTTTTCAATTGAATTAATTTTTGTGTTTGGCCGCCACCTCAATGACAAACCAGACAATGGCAAACCTCAAAGAGTAAAAACTGCCATGAAAAGCTTGTAGAGAACATAAGACGTTCGGAGTCAGCATAAGGCTGGTAGGTCCAGTTCTCGATCATTTGTGTTCAAACATTTTACAACACTCACAACACAATTGATCATAAGAAGCTCGGTCAAAGTTCTTTCAAGGGCTGAAATGACCTTTTCGTTTTTTTTTTTCATTGTTTTTTATGGAGTTCCTTAAAAAAATAAACAGTTTTTTGCTTCTCCTAGAAATTTAAAAGTTTTGAGTTGTAACTGTTTTGTATTTAGTTACGCCAACAAGTGGGCAAGTGCGAAAAAATATAAGCATAATGGTTTTCTATGTTCTTGAAAGCTTAAACGGTATTTTTATTTACAGCATGTTTGGAAATAAAAGGATAACGCTTTCAATAAAAGGAAAATACAAATTTTAGGTCAAACTATTAATAATGCTGAACTGTTTTCAAATTGTGAACATATTGCATGGTAAATAAGGAAAGATATGAATTTATGTGTAAATATGAATTTACAATTCTTTGTTTTTTTTATGAACAAACGTGCATTTTAAAAAAGTTGTAATTTCATTATTTCTTTTATTAATACGAGTAGGGTGTGTATGTAATTTTCTATAATATACGTAGTGGATTTCTTATACGAGTATAAGCACAAAAGGTTCGTTAAGCGGGTTTTTCGTATAAGCCCCAAAACTGTTTTGAGCCGGGATTTTCATATAAGACTTTCCCGGATAAAGTATTTGAACTTTGAGCATTTTTCTCGGCCTTATATCCGAAGATTACTGTATATCACGATTGCAGCCGTAATTTTGCAGCGATCGCGATGTATTTAAAATGTAAGCTTCTTTCTAAAAATAAAGATCAAGTTCAAAAATGAGTCAAATCGGATGAAAACCATGCCTTCTTCCCATACAAATGACTTTACTTTAACCTTAAAATTTCTTAAAAATCCACATAAATTAAAGAAATGCTTTGAAATGTTGCACATAAGCTTTGCTATTGAATATCAATCATCACTATTAAATTTCACAAAATCTAAGGAAAACTCTTCCACCTATACGAAGTGACGTCATCAAAATAGAAAAACCTTCACAAATATCTAAAACTGAATGTCATCGTGTTTGTATGTACCCAAATTCCACCCACATAGTTTGTCCGACCTTTACCAAATTTCGGTAAAATGTCAAGTTTTTAGATAACAAAAGTCGTCGTGGCTTTATTCTTTTAATTGAACTCTTCTACACTGTGTATCTGACTTCAACCAAATTCTGCACACATAATCCTTGGTAATTTGAGCAATTTTAAGTAAACAAAATTTGGTGGAATTAGACAAAGGAGTGGCACTTTATTTTTGATCTTACTCTCACTACATCGTTTATTCAATTTCAACAACATTTTTTTCATATAGTTTTTGGTATAATGAGAAGTCCGAAGTTTATGAAAGTAGCCGGGGAGTAGTAGGGAGACGTGGTACTTTAACTTTATTCTATCTTTTTCTACACCGTTTGCGGGACTTCAATCAGATTTTGCACATATACTCTTTAGAAAAAATTGCAGCCTTTAGTCTAGAAAAGTTAACGGGATTGTGCAGGGGGGCGTGGTTTAATTGCACTACTTCTACACAGTTGGTTAGACTTTGATCAAATTTTGCAAATATATTCCTTGATATAATTAGCAGACCGTAGCTTATAAAAGTAGACGGGGTTTAATAGGGGAGCGTAGTACTTTAATTTTTATTTAGCTTTTTCTACACCGTTTGTCCGACTTTAGCCCTCTTTTCATATATATTAGTGTAATATAGAAATGTTGGTAGGTCTAGACAGCGGGGCGAGCATATATACTGTAATCGAACTACTTCGTCACCATTATTTCGCCTTCAGTCAAATTTTGCAAATAGTTAAAATAAGTGGGAGGAATTATATAAGTGAGCGGAATTAAAGAATTCAACCAAATTTTGCTAAAATATTCTTTAGAACAACGATAAATTATGAGTTTAAGAGTAGTAGGCACTTTAATCGTAGTTCATTAAATCAAATCAAAATCAACAAAATATTCAATAACTTTGTAGTATAGATTTGTAGTATATAGCTTTGTAGTATAAACAGAAAATGACGATATTTTAAAAACTAGTTTTTCGAATATATTAAATAAAAAACCGGTTGACCAGCTATCAGAGACTTTATGTGAATATGAAATACAAAAACTTTCTAATAACTTTAATAAAAAATAAAAAAGGAAATTACAAAGATCGATTAATTGAATGAAAGAGATAGATATCTGAAGTATCGTCAAATATAATTCCCTAAAATATTGCTTTTTGAGTTCAAGATATTGTAGTTCAAAAAATTTCTTGCCCGCAGCTATCAATGAGTTCATTTTGTGTTGTTTTACTGATATATGTTAAACGTTCCAATAAACTCTCTATACGATCACGTAATTGAATATCTCCAAGTTGAATCCTAAATTTTAAAAAAGCTCTGAAGTTTCCTTCGTTTATTGGACTATCAATATTCTCAAGTATAAATTGTCCGTCATCACGATGTCCTCTTACTTACTTACTTAGGTGGCCCTAACAACCCGTGTTCGGGTTTCGGCCCACCTCATCAGCTCTCGCCAGGCGACTCTGCCTTGCGCGCGCCTTCTCCAATCGGATACACCAAGTGCGGTTAGGGCTTCCTCGGCCTGCTCCATTCATCGGAGGCATGGTCTCCCCTGTCCTCGTTGACCAGCGACAATCGCCTCGAGCACCTTTTTCGCTGGAGCTTCGGCGTTCATATGATGGACATGACCTAGCCCACGTAGTCGCTGCACAGTTATACGCCGAACTACGTCAATGTCTTCTTAGAGCTCATACAGATCGTGGTTCATTTGGATGCGATAGTCATCGCCGACTCGAATAGTACCGAAGATTTTGCAAAGAAATTTTCTCTCGAACACCCCCAGAGCGGCTGCGTCAGTTTGCGAAACTATCCATGCCTCAGCACCATAAAGCAGCACAGATAGAACCAGCGTCTTGTAGAGTGTTTGTTTTGTCGATCGAGAGAGGGCTCTGGAACTTAGTTGCTTACTGAGCCCGTAGTAGCACCTATTAGCAATTATTGTTCTTCGCTTTTTCAGGATGTCCTCGCAGCGGTATATTTTAACCACCAACAAAAATAATAGTTTCTACTTTGCTACGATTTGCCAACATATTCTTTAATCTGTAGGAATTAACTTGCTTACAAGCTCGTAATGAAGGATTTTAATTAGCCTTTAAGAAGTGCTTTGCTTCTTTTACAGATGCAATATGATACTTATTTTTAATTATTCAATGGCTCTGTGATAAGTTTTTTTGAGATGGGATTTTTCTGAAAACCTTCCATACATCCGGTAACAAAAAATGGAGAGAATTTACAAAAAATATCCCTGTTTCACTTGAGAAAAAGTAAGCTGCATATCTATTCTTCTTTTTATATATTTTATTATGTAAAGAATAGGGATATCGAAAGGTTTTTTGGTGGGGTCTAATGATTTAATAGAAGCAACATTTTTGTGATATCAGCACGGTAGAACATGTAGGAAGGGCATGCCATGTCCGACGACATGTTGTACTATTTGAAAGCAAATCCCACGGTCGGTCCAACATGTCGAATGAAAATCAAATATATTTTTGATTTCTCTGTCGGTTCGTCCGAAATGTGTCAAAATGAAAAGAAGACATTCAAACAATGGTTCTTGTACTGTTAAAGATGAAAAGAGGGAAATGTTTATTTCTGCTTTATTTGCACTTGAAAATGTTTGGCATTATATTATTAAATTTATGAAATTATTTTATATTATGTTTGCTTTATTTAAGGGGCTCCACGAGTTTTTCAAAGAAAAAAAAACACCGTTTTAAAAAATTTTTTTTTAAGCTGTATTTCATAGTAGACCAAAATTTTTGCTTACATACATTATTAAAGCATATCTATTGAAGAATTATCCCTGACATTTTGGTCCAAAAATATTTGTTGATAAGGAAGGAAAGAGAAATGCCGCAAAAGACCTTAAATATTTGCGGTGAGCAACAATACGTATATATCTGCAGACTGGTTCATCTGAAAAAAAAACAAAAATTTTTTCGGTTTAGTAAAGATCTCTTGGGCGTTTAATCATTCGATTTCTTGTTTTGATATATACTTTTTGATGTATAACCTAAAACGACCTCAATTTTGAGCACAATATATAATAATTTTCGTTTTATGCCCGCCATTTTGTCAAAAGTGAATATTTTCCAAAAATCAACTAATAAACGCCCCAGAAGTCTTTAACAAACCGAAAAAAAAGGTTTTTTTTTTGGTTAAACAAGTCTCCAGATATCCTGCTCACCACAAATTTAAGGTCTTTTGCGGCATTGCACTTTTCTACATTATCGACCAATATTTTTGGACTAATTTAATAAAAATGTTGGTCTAAAATAAAGCAAAGCTTAAAAAATAACGTTTTAAAATGGTGCCTTTTTTTCTTAGAGGCCCTTAATAGAACTGCGCGGCCAGCGTGGATCCGCGCTTGAACAGTATGGAGATGTAAGCAATCAAAAGTTGTTGTTTAATTATATTAATTATGCCACACTGGGGTAACTCGTAACCCCAACGAAATACTTGAAAATGAGTTTTCTGACTGAAGTAAATATTTGGGCTTTGTTTGATATGCTTTAAAGGGCTGATGGTCTATTAATCCTTGTATTATTTGTATTTATATAATCCTTATAATATTAATTAAAATAAAACGAAGCCAGAAAATAAAAAAAAATTATTTTAATAAAAAAGCATGAAATAGTGAACTACTCCATGTTGCACTAAATATTAAACTTAATTAAGCATATGCATAAGCATAACAATTTTTGTAGATTATACGTTAACGTTTTAAAGACATCTAAGGACTTCGAATATAGTTAAATACGGCCGCGCGGAGTATTTTAGCTTCGACCCCTCCGAAGCTCCATTCCATACTAGTTTTTTCGTCGCATAGTCGAGGGGTCTTGAAGGGTATTTTAAGAAGACTTTTAAATACTGAACTTTTTTGAATGAGGATAGGTCATATGCGGATCTGTTATACGTAAAAAAAAAGTAAAAATCTTTAGGGCCATTTGTTTTTTTAAACCGGCTTATATCGATTTTGCATGCTTTTATTATTTACTGAGGCACGCTTACACTGTGTTTCTCATCGAATTGATGTATTAAATGTGTTTTCTCATTCGTGTATGTTATGGTTTCTCTTTTGCTATTTAAAGCACTTTAAATTTTTTATGTGATGCCCAGAAGTATGCAACACTTTAATGCTTTCACCATAAATCTAGGTTGCAAGTCGTACTCTAGAGTTTCCAATCGGCTAAACAGACCGACACGATTTGACAAGATTTGTCCAATATTTAGTCCCAACATAAGATACAATTTCCTAATCATCTTAGAAGTGTATCAGAGAAGAAAAAGAACAAATTTCTTTCGTTTATTCCTTTTCTATACATATTTTGTTGTGTCTTCAGCAAGACTCAAGGCTGTGGCTGTTTTGTGGTTTCCTTTTGATTACTGTGTAAACCGAATGATATCCTGCCACAAGCTTACTTTGAGGCAAGTTATGAAAAAGAACTTAATGCGACGCACACCATTTGCCACATTCAATAAACAGCCCAGCCTAGCCCGGTCAAAATTTGTTACCTTTCATAGCGTTTTGTTGAGTTGAGTTGCCATTGTATAAATTCACACTGGCAGGCAGAATATTTTTAGGCTGCGTGCAAAGCTGTTAAAGCTTGTTGGTTTGTTTGTTCATTCGTTGGTTGGCATGATGTAACGTAGCAGCTAACTTGGATTTCTTGTTTTGTTTTCGGGATTTTATTTTAACACAAATTTCTGGGAAAAATCTTAAACAGGAAGGACATCTTTCTGCTAAGCTGCTTTATATTGCATTAAAGCTATTTTCAGTATGATACCAACAAAGCCGCATTTAATGGTATCAATTGAAATGTAGGACACAAGTGGAGAGAGAGACAAAAAACAAAAATACTACGCAGCATTAAAGCAGTGCTGGCCAAACTGCCCGTGCGCCTGTTGTCCAATTAAATTAATGTAAATTTCAAAGGCAATCAATTTTCTTAGTCACATTAAGCAGTCAATATTTTGACAAACTTTTATTTTTTTCCTCCTAATCTCATCTTTTCTATTCTCTTCTGACAACATTCAAGAACTTTGAGCAATATTTTAATTAGAAAACATTTGAAATTCCTATGCAATGCTTTGTTAAAATTTAAATGTGATTAAGAAATACCTAAAATTAGGCAAGCAAAAATTTCTTTTTAAAATTAGCTAATCTAAAAAGCAAAAAACAACGAGCCTAGCGCCCGAAGCTTGTTGGAATTTGGCTTAGAGCTAATATCTAAGCATATCCTTAATATTCAATATGATGAAGCAAGCGTGTTGTTTTGGACACAAGAAAAAAAACAAACAAATTTTTTATATTAGTCCTTAGAAAAATAAAAAAAAAATAAACTCTCTTTCAACTTTTGCTTTCAAGGTTTCATGTGCTCTTTTAGCTTTTCGTTTTTTGTGTGTTTTGCTTAGGGATTTTTTTTTCTTTCCTGTTCTCGGGCTGTCTACTTAAGAATATGATAAATGTTCTTGTAAGGCCATGCAATGAATAAATATATACAACAACAACAACATCAGTGAGTGCCAACAAACCAGCAGAATATCCTCAACAAACATGACATAGAATTATCAGTTTCTTCAACGACGACCACGACGACGACGACAACAACATACCAATGCGTTGTCCTTGTTATTGATGCTCTTTCAAGAGCATCCAACGTCGTTCGTTGCCATATCCCAAAGATTGGTCAAAAAAGAATTTTCTAACTTTTCCGGTCTTAAAACATTTCCATAAGATTTTTCCCAAATAAGGCACAAAAAATACACCCACTCCAATTGCCAAAAAGAAGACAAAAAAAAAAACTGAAGAGAAAAAAACACAAGAAAACTTGTCAACATTTTGTATAAGTTTTTGTTGGCCTTTCAAGTTTGACAGCCCAAAAAAAGAAAACAGAATGAAATTATTTCTGTTTTTTTTCTTCTCTTGTAGCTGTTTCCTTTTGTGCAGCTTTGTTGTGTTGCTGGTTTTATGTACTTTTTTCTTTTTTCTACTCTGCTTTCTAACTCGCCGGTTTATAGCTAGGAAACCATGGCGCAAACTACAAGGCGGTCGGCATTAATTGTAGCTCGCCTTACTTTTAAGCTCATTGACAAACAGTATTCTTGTAGCTATCTATGTATACGTCATTTTTTGGTTTTGGTAATAATAGCAATAAAAAAAAAAAAAATATGTGCTAAAAAATGGTTTCTTTGCCTAACAATGCTTTTTTATCATTCTTAGTTAATTTTTGGCGACTTTTTTAAGTTCTTAAATTACAATTTTTTCAGACTTTAACTTTTTTTTTTTTTTTTTTTTGTTTGTACCTCATTGCATGCTGGTTTGAACTTCTTTCATTTGGACTTTTATTTGTGAATGAAATAAATGATGCTTGAAAAGAAAAGATAAACTTTTTGACGTGCTGGTGGAAATCTTATGATTATCATTTAAGTACAAGGAATAATAATATAACAATAATAATATAGGAGATTTCAAGGAAAAACTCACAACAAAAAACTTTCTTTATGTATTTTATATAAAACTTAAGTTTTTAAGAATTTTCATAGCAATACGTTTTACTAACGTAATATTTCTTATAATGGTCGTGAGATTAGGGTGACTTTTTAGGGAATTCAATTGAGTAGTTGATGCATTTTCCATATCAACAATAATCAAACTTCCTGTTTCGAACCTATCAAAGTCACTATCTCCAAAAACATAATGGATACTTTAGTGCGAAATACAAGTATATTTTTCTTGTACTTATACAATGTTTTAACACAAATGATTGAGAACTGGACCTATAAGCTTAATGCCGACTTCGAACGGCTCATGTTCTCAAGAAGCTTTGCCATTGTCAGCAGAGTGGCGACGGCCAAACAGAACTATTAATTCAATTGAGATTTATCAAAGAGTTTTTAGGCTATTTTTCTTTTTGGGGGGCAAATTTTTACAATAAGTGAAAGGAAATGGCACAGGAGAAGTGAGTGAAGTGAGTAAGTAATAAACCCAATGTCAAAATTTTTACGCACCATGTTATGTTTATTTGCTGACAACACCGTGTTTTTACATTTTTTCTGCTTTTTGCTTGTTCCAGCAACGTAAAAATATTCCAATATTGCGGCACGGATTAAGTCCGCAACCTAAAAATCTTGAGTCAAATGCTCTAACCCAGTGATTCCCAACCTTTTTCAGCTGGGACCCACCTTTCCTATTCGGAATATCTCCACCACCTTTGTTCAGTTCAGCCAAGTTCACAACCATGTGTGGAGAGTTAAAATGGAGAGTCGCTGGCATTATTGACTTGAAATTTCAAATCACAATCAATGATTTGGAAAAATGATTGCATTCGTTTTTTAAAATCATTGATTGTGATTGAAATTTCAAAAAAATTGATGGCATTAATTTTTTGAAATCATTGATTGGGACTTGAAATTTCAAATCACAATCAATAATTTGAAAAAATTAATGCAATCATTTGTTTGAATGATTTTGAATGATTTGAATTATTTCAAATCACAAATGATTGCATTCTTTTACAGCTCTGGTAGGTATAATTTACCATAAAATATTGCAAAAATGTAACCACCAAATATTGCAATAATATTGAAAATGAATTCAGCGGCCAATTTCACATAAGCATTAAATGCTGATGTTAATTTTTAAGTAGCTAAGATGTTTTTAAAAAATTCGATTTCAAATGATTGCAAGAATACCACTGAAATAACAAAGAAATTGTATAAACTAAAAAGGGTAAAAAAATTAAAATCGGAAAATATTTGGACAAGAAATATTTTTTTTCTGTGAAGTCGGATTTTTGACTTTTTTATTTTGGATTCTGCAAATTTGCTATGAAGTCCTATTTCGTTGATCTGTAAGGAAAATATTTTTGATGTGCGTCCAAGACTTGCAGAACCATATACTTTTCGCTTCTTATGGTTGTAACTTTGTCATTGAATTTTGTGATCAAATTTATTGTTCTTTCGGTTGGATCGTTTACAAATGTGATGCTTCCCACAATTTCTCCGGCGCACAAGAAAATTTGATTGGTAATTCAGCGGCTTATACTTAAAATATTCGTATTTTAAAGAAAGACATTTAAAGAAAAGTCTGTTACTGTAAAAAAACATAGGTGCGTCGTTGGACACACAAGGGAAGCGAAGCTTTTTCGCAGTTACATAGATTTGATAGCTTAATAATGTTTTTTTTTAATAAATTAACTTTTAAATTTTAAAATTTAAAATAACATAAAATTTATTACATATATACAGAAAACATATTTACTGCTTATTTTTTATTGTTGAATGTCAAATTTCCACGCCAATTACATATACGGGCATATAATGCCAGCGACTCTCCATTTTAACTCTCCACACATGGTTGTGAACTTGGCTGAACTGAACAAATTTTTTCTTTCAACAGCGTACTGCGTAGCGAAAAATCTGAAGAAAATTTTTGAGATTTCACTCCAAGCAAATGAACGAGGAGTAAAAACCTTCGCTTCAAAAATATATATTAAAGAACGCACACGAAACAAAATTTAACAAACATTTTAGATACCTTGCCGATTTCATGCATGCGTTTGTTAATTCCATTGTTAATTTTTTTGACGCTTAAATCATAGAGTGTAAATTATTATCTAGAGATTGCATCAACTCTGCTAACAGTGTTAACAGAGTTATTTCACTTAAAAACATGAAGAAAAAAAACTCTGTTAACCTCTGTTAACACATGCCAGAGATTTAACAGCGTTGATGCAATCTCTAGATAATAATTTATACTCTATGCCAACAACACCACAAACGCATACACAGTACAAACACACCGATGCTGGAGACACCTTGTGGCAAATAAAAGCAAATTTTTGTAGCATAGCAAATACACAATCCTCTATCTATTGATAGATGGTGACGATCTACTGCAGCATAGCTTCTGTTATACCTAAGATTGAATTAACAACTGTTTCTCGCTAGTCTTTGTGGCGTAGAGAGCAGTGTGCTGGGCTATCATTTAAGAGGGCACGGGTTCGATCCCCACGGGAACCAGAACATATTTTTAGTATTTAATATTAAAGTATTAAATTTTCTTGATGTAATAAGGCGCTAGCAATAAAGAAACCATCAAAATTCCAAGAAAAAATCTGTCGAAAATTTTTCAGATTTCACTCTAAGCAAATCACAGAACGAGGAGTAAAAAGCTTCACTTCAACAAGTGTTTTCCATTTATTTCTTGATCATTGTGTTTAAACATTTCACAACACGCATAACACAATTGATCATAAGAGCTCAGTCAAATTCCTTTCAAGGGCAGAAATGGCAAATAAGTTTCTTTTTAGTGAATATTAAAAACTCTTTCTAAGTCTGTGTCTAGCGGAAAAAGTTTTACTCATTCAATATATACTCAATTTTTCTTTTGCTTTTCTTATCTTTTCTATTGGTTTATTCGATGGTTTTTGATAGTCTTAAGATCGAGTCGCTACTCACCTGTAACTTCTCCCCAACCCACTGGTTGGGAACCGCTATTCTAACCTATAGGCTATGTTAACATGTTGAAGTATTAGATTTCTTTTTCCCCTTGCCTTAAGCAAATTTCAACGAATCAGTTCAAAGGTGGGAGTGCCACCTTGGATTGTGCCTTGGCTATTGAAATGGTTAGTCCGAATACTGAACTCAAATTTTAATTAACTGCCGGTTTTTGTTCTTGCGAATGTTAGAAAAGCTTTGTTACATACAAAGAACACCTTTTTATTTAGCACGATTATTCACACTACCTAAGCTAGTTTCAAATTGATGGTGACAGTAGCTCTGCAGCTGCAATGATATTAGTTTGCAAAAATATTTGAACCTTATAACTTCACATTCAACATGGATGAATTTTTGAAGCGAAGCTTCTAACGCCTCGGTTTGGGATTCGCTTGTGTGAAATTTCAAAGAGGACACTTTTTTCTGACACTGTTTTCTTAAAATTTATGTTTCTTCTTTATTTGCGTCCATTGCTACAAAAAATTGCAATACCGCAGTGGGATTCGAACTCGTACCTAATCGATTGAGAGCCCACCAATCCAAAGTAAAACCCACCAAACTGAAGCTATTTTGCAGCAGATCACAATAATCTTTCTATTGAAAGGATTGTGCATTGGCTATTCTGCATATCCATATATTTAGCAGCTATCCAAACTACAAAAGCTAACAAAAATGCTGCTTTTCCTTGCTACAAAATGTCATCAGCATCGGTGTTTTTTTTTTTGTTGTTGATGTGAATGCGCTTGTGTTGTTGTTGGTACATGTTTTTGCTTTTAGATTTTGCGAAAGAATATTAAGAACTGCTCACAAGTGCTTTGAAATAACAATGAAATTAACATGTAATAAAACAAATAAAATAATAATGAAATGTAATTAAGCTTACTGGTGTGAAAATTGCCGTGTATTTTTTTATTTAAAAGGACTTCTAAAGATTAAAGATTAAAGATAAAGGACTCTAAAGAAGAAGAAAGAGCTTCTAAAGATCAATTGTGTTGTGCGTGTTGTGAAATGTTTTGAACACAAATGATCGAGAACTGGACCTGGGCAATTCCATTGTATCGGATGTAACCACGATACTCATATTTTTTGTTATAATTCAAAAATAAAAAATTTATAATTACAAAAAAAGGCTACAATTCCAAAGGCTGTAAGTTTTTAAAACGTTTCAGAATAGGTAGACTCTGAAAGACCACAATTTCTGCTCAGAATGGTCATCAGAAGACTGTGACGGGGGTGACCTTACAAGTTTGAGCTTTTAAGGAATTATAACTTTCAAGATATATTCTGTAAAATTTTCCGTAGAAGGCAGATAATAATTTTGGTGTAGTAAATTGTTTAAAGACTTTTCGATTGTATTAAATAATCACTGTATGGAAAAAACTATTTTTTCCTTAGAAAACGTGACAGGTCTTTATGTGACGGGTGTGACTTAGTACGAAAACTCAAATACTTTGAAGAAATAAAATTTTTTATTAACAAATATAAACACGTAACAAAATAATAAGTCATTTACTTATTCGCTATTCGTACTTTCATAGACAGCAGAATAATCCATGCTAGCATGTTTTAAGGTAATTTCTCTAGGTTCAGATAAGTATGTACCCCACACTTAGAGACTTCATCCGCTTTTTTAAAGGCATGCCTTTTTTAATATTTTTTTTTTTTATTTTTGACATCCATTGAAAAACTCTCCCTTTAGCGATGATGTGACGGGTGTGATTACATATTTTCTTTAACTAAATACTGTAATACTAAAATAGAAAAAAAATCTCACAAAATTTCACTGCATTTTTCATTGCGCTTAATTTGTTATTGTTGGAAAGTATCAAGTATTTATTATGTAAAATAACAATTTTTCAAAATTTTTCAATGTTTGCTGTGACGGGTGTGTCCGAAAATTTTAATATTTCAATTTCTCTATAAGGCTCTTTTTATAAAACATACAAAGTCGAAACTTCAACAAAAAGCTTCAACAAAATTTTTTCCAGAAATAACGGTTTTTAAATGATGATAAAAGGAATAAAAGAGAACGTAAAATGAAGACCAAACATATAAAGAAGGAGAACTGAGTGTTCAATATATGCAAATTTCAAATTGTTGCCAAATTGATAAATATTAAAAAAATATATAAATGCTTTAATTTTTCAATAATTGACATTCGCTTGAAGACATCAATTCACTGAATTTAATTACAAATAAGTAATTTCTGCTCTTTCTGTGAAGGGCTGTTTTATGCCGACTCTGAAAGGCTTATAATCTCAAGAAGCTTATATGTTAGATTTTACGAGTACTCTCCCATGTTTGCCATTGTCTGCAGAGAGGTAACAGCCTAACACAAAAATCAATTCAATTAAAAAAACATTCTGAGTCTAATGGGATTCGAGCCTGGGTTCTTCAGCATACCATTCACGACCTTAATCAGTATGCCAGGGCCACCAGGATATTTAAGCAAAATAATTTAATTCTCTAAGCTCAGATTTAAATTTAACAATCAACAATAACCTAGCAACTTCAACAACTAGACATGCTAGTACGTTGAGGCTGTGTTTATGAGACATTTAGAAGGAGTCAGCTAGAAAACATCTCCTATTTCAGCTATTACAAAGCGATATATGCACCATTCCAAGAATAAATGAAATTTTTCACAAAATCAGGGTTTTATCACATCCTGTTGTTGTATTACATCCATCATTATTTTTAGAGTGTATTATAATAGAGTAAAAGAGAGAAAGATTTCAATGTTCAATCTATAAATAAAAAGTTTTTCTATTTTTCACGAACATACCATCCAAAATATATTTAGCTGAAATGAAAAAAGAAAACGAAAAAAATAAATATTAATTACAATCAAGAAAAATAAACTTAAAAAAAGCTAAAATAATTATAAAAAATAAATACGCTGCACCAAAATACATTCAAAATAAGTAGTAAGAAATTAATTAAAACAAATATATAAAAATAAAAATATATTAACATTTATTAAAATTTGTTTCTGTTAATATGTATTAAAAAATATAATTGGAAAAATCTCTTTTTGATTTCATTTATTTAATGTAAAACTAGATTTCCGAACCATTACCGACAGTTCATTATCAGGAGACTAGAAATCAAGAAATATAAGAATTAACAACTAATAATAACACTTGTATAAAAATAAGAAGAAAACATTCTAACAACAATAAACACATAGTTACACAAATAATTTTAATTCTTATACATAACTATACAGAAAAAAATTAAAGTAAATTCTACCGATACAGTCGGTAAATTGTAGGTTGAAAAAGACCCAAACGATAAAAATTGTTAATTCTACCGTTTAGGAATTGTAACCTACTGTAAGACTTGTTGAGCATAATTCTTACAGTAGCTCTACCGCAGAAGTTGTTTGATAACAATTTTTGCAATACACTTTCTAATAAAAATAGCACTGCGTTACTTATACTGAATTTTAACAGTACACAAAAATTTATTGACTTTGTCGCGATCATAGAGCACCGAACTCCTAACCGTGAGATGACAGGTTCGAACCCTACAGTTGGAACTATTTTTTCTTATTTTTATTTGTATAATTACATTTTAATTTTATTTAAACATTCATTTTTAGCACATAAATTTAATAAGATTAGAAAAAATTCACACTTTATTTTCCCTTTCTTTCCCCGGACGGTAAAGCGACTGCAAATATCGTTTGAATTTGCTGAGATTATTTGTGTGTAGGATGTTCTTGTCAAAAATATACATATCGTCTATATAATATAAATATACATAGTGTATAGCCACTTGCAATACTGCGTATATTGCAAAAAGGCAAAAATTATAATTTGGATTTTAATTCAATTTGATTTAATTAATAAATGGGGGATTTTCCAATTATTGCTGATTTCAATACGAGGCAACTATCTTATTTCAATGAATGTTTTTATTTTAGTTGAAAATTCATTCAATAGTTTCAAATAAAGCAGTTTTTCAGCACTGCTGTAGAATTTTACTTTCACTGTGTGTGTGTATGTGCCAATGGCTGATACGCGGTATTGCACGCCCAACGTCGATATGCATTATGATTTACATTAAAATGTATTAATGCTATTACATAACATAGCTGCCAGCATTTGTAAATAACCGAATCAAGGTAAAAAGGATTTGTAAAAGATGAATGCAGCATAAATACATGAATCGAATGATATGTGCAGATCAAATGACATTCTGTGCATAAATTGAGTTTGTTAAGATTTTGAAAATTGAAATTTTTTATGTGCTGACAGAATTAGAGGGTCGCTGATTTCGAATCTGCTGTTAGAATTTCAAAAATATTTCTTTTTTACGATAGGGTGGCAATAAAAATCCTTTTTTTTTTTATTCATTTTGTACATGCGCTGGCTACATGTAAAATTTCGGATTTTATGTCAGAATTTTAAAACTTTTATGGTTCGCTAGGGTGGACCCTGAAAATGTTTTTATATAAAAACAAAAAACAACCGACTACAAAATCACTACAAAGTAAAAAATAATTTTAAAAAAACTTTTCCTTTTCATTTCTTGGTCATATTTGATAATTTATTTAAACATATTATTATATATGAAATCTTATTTTCTTAATTTTTTTTCTTATTTATTTTATTATCATAAATATATTAATTTCTTGATGAATACAAAAGCTTTTAAGGTTGGCGCTAATATAATCAGACTTTTAATCAGAAGCGCCCACTTTCTGGAGCGTTACTTCCAATAATTGTGCCCACCCCTGTACTTTATTTCAGTACCCCAGCGTCAATATTAACTGCGAAAGTGTTTATCTAGTATAGCCACGCCCAGTTATCGAATAGCGCCTATTTTATTGACCATAATTTTTAATAATTCTGCCTACCCTTGTACTACAATAAATTTCAGTGCCCTAGTGTCAATATTATTCGAGATACACTGTTTTTCTAATATTGCCACGACCAGTAGTCGAAATCCGCCCACTTTCTTCACCGTAATTTTTACTTATAATGCCTACCCCTATACCAAATTGCAGTACCATAGTGTCAATATTATTTGAGATGTACTATTTTTCTAATATTGCCACGCCCATTTGTCAAATAACGCCCATTTTGTTGACGGCAATTTTTAATACTTCTGCCTATCACTACACTAAGTTTTAGTACCGTAGTGTGCATATTATTCGAGATAGAGTGTTTTTATGATATTGTCACGCCCATGTGTCGAATAACGCCCACTTTATTGGCCATAATTTGTAATAGTAATGCCTACACTTATACTAAATTGCAGTGCTATAGTAGCAATATTATTCGAGATATACTCTTTTTCTAATATTGCCACGCCCATTTGTCGAAGAACGCCCACTTTATTGGCCATCATTTGTAATAGTAATGCCTACCATTGTACTAAACTGCAGTACCATAGTATCAATATTATTCGAGATATACTCTTTTTCTAATATTGCCACGCTTATTTGTCAAATAACGCCCATTTTATTGACCGTAATTTGTATTAACTGTGTCTACTCCTACACTAAATTTCAGTACCCTAGTGTCCATATTATTCGAGATACAGTGCTTTTATAATATTGCCACGCCCATTTGTCGAATAACGCCCCCTTTATTGACGATAATTTGTAATAGTAATGCCTACCCCTATACTAAATTGCAGTACTCTAGCCTCAAAATTATTCAAGATACACTGTTTTTCTAATATTGCCACGCCCATTTGTCGAATTACGCCCATTTTCTTGCTCGTAATTTGTTATAGTTGTGCCTACCCCTACACTAAATTGCAGTACCCTAGTGTCAATATTATTCGAGATACAGTAGTATCTAGTATTGCAAGATCTATTATTGCCACGCCCAGTTCTCGAATACCACCCACTTTTGTACGGGCATTTCCATGCTTATGATATCTATCTGTTCCCCAGAAATTATGACAATCAGGCATATGGTTTAGGAGTTATCGATGTACATATATTTAAAAAGAAAAAAAAAAAAAAAAAAACAGAGTAACAGAGAAACCGACGACCTTGAGAACCTCCTCCTTTTTGAAGTCGGTTAAAAAGACAATCGCTGAATTCGAATCTTCTGTAAGAAGCTTAAAAACTTTATGGGTCACAAGGATGGACCCTGAAAATGATTTGTTTAATCGAATTTCATTTAAGAACATTAAACATTTTATGTGGTCTAGGGTGGACCCTATAAATATTTGTTATTTTTTAACGCATTTGCATTAGATTGCAGTTTTAGACGGTCACTGCTTTCGAATTCTATGGAAGAATTTTAAAAAAATTTGTTTCTTTTTATATATATTGTACAAATAGCAGAAATAAACAGTAACTTAAGTCAGAGTGACACTAGGGTGGACCCAACAATGTTGTCTTGTTTTTACAGATTTCGCTCTCGCTTCGAGTCACTGATTTCGAGTCGCTGATTTCGAATTTAATATTAGAATTTAAAAAATTGTAAGTGGCACTATGGTGGATCCTCCAAATGTTTCTTATACATTTTTTGCATGTGCTGGCAGTATTAGGGTCCGTCATTTTCATCGAATGCGTCGGATACGATCTCATTCGTTGTTATAGTTAAAGTCACTCACAAAAGTATTCGGAATTTGATATTATTTTTTGAAGTCCAAAAAAATAAGGAGAATATTTTGAATGAAATATTGTTGACTGAAATGAGTTTGGTTAAAATTTATTCCCAAATTTGTTTCCAACGAAATAATAATAGCAATTTTTCTTATAACAACGAGAAGACATAATAAAAACGCAATTTGAGCGAATTTCATCTCACATAAGTATTCGGGTTTTGCTAGTTTAATGATTAAACGATTAATAATGTATCGCGTTATCGAAATTTTCGCACATTGTTAGGAGCAAAGTTTATTGTACAGCAATTAAAACCGCTTGTGCAGCATTAGTGAAAGATTTTAATCTTACTTATCAAAAATAATTAGTTGGTTAAAAAATTCATGAAAATTACTGTAATCTACACGTAGTCCACACGTGATCCAAGTAAAACCTTAAATATGATTTCTGTATGTGTATACAGAAGCATTTACACCATTGACTGTGCTTGGAAATTGACTGCCATTAATTTTTTTACGGTGATCTGGTCATCCCGTAAAACTTAACTTACGTTCCGATCGCTTATAAACAGATGACTTAAGCAACATCCAAAAATGCCTGCTTCACCAATTAATAGAAAAGTTGCTGAATATTGTGGAGTTAATCTTAAGGATGAAACAGTGCAAAGAGTGCTACGTAGTGCTGGCTACAATAGGTCAAAACTAGAAATCAAAATCAGCAATCATCTAATACTGCCAGCACATGTACAATAGAGTGGCCCCGCGAATGCATGGGGGGAGGGGGAGAAGGATAAAGTTTGAAATGCTTTAGTTTCAATAAAAATATCAATTTGACCTCAAAACTAATGTCTAGAATTTTGAAGTCCATTGAATAAGTGTAAAACGTGTCGCATTGACCAACTTTTTTTTAAATTTTCATTATTTTCTTGGTATTTTCGAAAAAATGACAAAAATCCTAATACGAAGGTATTCAAATCAAATCTAAGGGATATTTGCCTTACACTATAACTAATCTATAAAAACAAAATTGGGGGATAATGTTGACGAACCTAGACGCCATACAATTTTTAGCTTGAAGTGCAATTGTTTGAAACGCCAAAACTCAACAATTTCAAAGTTTTCAAATTTGCACTGCAAAGATAAATTTATACGTTTGCGCGTTTTCGACATATTTTGGGAAAAAACAACACTACTTTTAATTTATAGGGCAAACGACACCATAAGCAAGAAATAGCGGTTTCGATTAACGGATTAGCGGTTTCGATGACTACGAAAATTAATAAAAAATGTTTTTACCAAATTCTATAATTTCGTCAATGCAAAATGTGAGTTATTTTATTACCCTAAAACCGGGGACTGTCAATTTTGGAACCCTGGAATTCCTAAATTCTTTCCACAAAAAATCGAAAATAGCCATTTCGAGTGATATTTTCCGTTTTTTTATGAATTTTTTTATGTGCGATAGGCCAGAAAAGAGCATTTTGAAAAATTTTGAAAAAAAAGCCAAGATTTAATATCCAAGCCTTGGCTGTAGACTTTTGGTTTTTTCAATTTCTTGTAGAAAAAAGATCAAGGTTATTTTAAAACAATCCGTGAAAATCTTGTAAAAATACTCAAACTGGATAATTTCGAAAAATTGCACTTCAAGCTACAAATTCTTCAGCACCAGGCGCATAGAGAAGGGGGCATTTAGGTGTTCAAACCCTCTCCCCCCCTTAGGGTCCAGAAAATATAAACAAATAACACAAATGAGACTATTAAATTCAAAATATGATTTTTTTTTTAGATAAACTGTGATAATAATGTTAATTTCCTTGAAAACTTCACTTAATTATTGAAAAATTTTTTTGGCCAAGTGAAAGATTATAAGAGTCATAATCATTATATTGGAATTCATCTCCAAGGAGTTTGTTTATTAAAAATCAGTTTCAATGCTAAAAAAGTCCCTGATATCCAGTAAAATATATATATGAAATTATACCCAGAAATAATATAATTTTATAATTTTAAATTGAAGAAGATTAGCTTGACATTTTTTATGCCATATCTACCCAGCAAACCATAGTTTATGACTATGTTGAAATTCCGACTAATTCGTAACTATTTCGAGCTGTCTTAAAGAAATCATTACAATTTCGTTACGCAAATATCGGAACAGTTCACTATAAGTTTCACTATAAATATCGGAACAGTTTCACTATACGAATTATACGAATTTATATAAAATTTTATTTATATAAAATTAAAAAAACATATTAAAATGCTAACAGAGTAAAATTTCCTTTTTTTCGAACTGTCTTATTGAAACTTTTTAACTTAACTTTTTCGTAACATTTTCGTTAGGAATCGTAATACTAATAAACCCCTATCTCCTACTTGATGTAAATGTGCTGCCAAATTTTCAGCTAAAATAGTGGAGATATATCATTTTTATTGAAAAAGGTGTGGCAACATTTTTTTTCTAACCCATGCAATACTTGAAGGACATTTACTGCCAAAATTTTAGCTGAAACAGCCCGGTAGTTTTGGAGATATATGAATTTGTGGGCAGAAAAATGGGGTGTGGTGAACTTTTTTTCTTAAACCCCATTTTCTACTTGAAGGAAATTTACTACAAAAATTTCATCTTAATCGGTCTAGTAGTTTTGGAGATATAGCATTCTTATTGATTTGTGGGCGGTAAGAGGGGGTGTGGCAACATTTTTTTTCTTACTCATGAAATACTTGAAGGACATTTACTGCCAAAATTTCAGCTGAAACAGCCCGGTAGTTTTGGAGATATATTAATTTGTGGGCAGTAAAAGGGGGGTGGTTAAATTTTTTTCTAAAACCCCACTTTCTACTTAAAGAAAATTCACCACCAAAATTTCGTCTGAATAGGCCTAGTAGTTTTCGAAATATACCATTTTTATTGATTTGTGGGCGGTAAAAGGGGGTTTGGCAAAAAATTTTTTCTAACCCATTTTCTACTTGAAGAAAATTTACTGCTAAAATTTCAGCTGAAACAGCCCGGTAGCTTTGGAGATATATTAATTTGTGGGCGGCATAAGGAACTTGAAAGCAATGGGTATTGGTGAAAAACGTTCTAATGAATGCAATGTTGACCCTGATATTTTAAATGATTTTTTTCTCTCCAGCACAGTGCCTACTCCTAACAACAACATTGTCTTCTCTGATTCTGCTGAACATGAAAATTTTCAATTCTCCACAGTAAGTGTAAATGATGTGAGAAAGTCAATAGTAAAAATTAAGTCTAATGCAATTGGTGAGGAACATATTTCAATAAAATATATAAAGCTTATTCTTCCGCACGATCTTAGCCCTATTGCGCATATCATAAACCAATGTATCACTACGTCCATGTTTCCTTCTTCTTGGAAAGTTGCCCTTGTTATGTCGGTGGCAAAAAAACCAACTGCAAATGAACCTAACGACTATAGGCCTATCAGCACCCTATCTTGCCTGGCCAAAGTGTGTGAGACTCTTATGGCAGATCAAATTGAAAACTATATGAATGAAAACAATCTATTATCTCCAATGCAATCAGGTTTTAGGGCTCTTCATAGTTGTGCCACGGCCACAGTAAAAATATTTGATGATATTAGGTCTTTTTATGATGATGGGCATGTAACACTCCTGTGATTGTTGGACTTTTCAAAAGCGTTTGATACAGTCAATCATATCTTGCTGTGTCGAAAATTAAAACATATGTATGGTTTTATTGATAGTGCTTTACGGCTGTTAAATAGTTATTTGTCAAATCGTGTCCAACGAGTCAAAGTTGGTAATAAATATTCAGAATATAAAATTCTATCTAGTGGTGTACCCCAGGGTTCAGTGCTAGATCCCAAGCTATTTGTAATTTTTATCAATGAAATATTTAGGGTCTGCAAACACTCAACAATGCACGCCTACGCAGATGATGTACAACTATATCTTTCCAATCGCGTTGGTCTTTTAGATGACTTAGCTTACAGACTTAACGAGGATCTTGACTCTATAAATAAATGGGCTATCTTGAATTGTCTCAAGCTTAATGCTCTAAAATCCGTTGTGTTACCTATAGCGAAAGATACAATTTTTCATGAGGATATTCCAGATTTATATATAGGCTCTGAGCAAATGAAGCTAACAAGCCGTACAAAAAGCCTCGGCTTTTATATAAATTCTACACTTACATGCACTGATCATATTAATGACGTAGTACAAAAAGTGCATTATACTTTACGCAATCTGAGAGTGACCGCTGAATTCACACCCTCCAGCACCAGAAGCAAACTTGTTGTTCAATTGATTATTCCCATAATAACTTATTCGGAGCTAGTCTACAGTAAGCTGGACTCCAGTTCTCAACTAAAGCTTCAGCTGGCGTTCAACCATGCCATACGATATGCATATGGCCTTCGCAAGTTTGACCATATATCTCAGTACAATAAAAGCATCATTGGTTGTGATTTAATAAACTACCTAAGTTTCAGAAACTGCATTTTCTTACACAAGCTGATCCATTTTAAAGCATCATCTTATCTATATGAGAAATTGCAATTTAGTCAACTACAAAGAAGTCGGATGATTACAATACCTAAATTTAACTTTCTGAATTCCTCGAGATTATTTTTCGTTAACGCAGTTAGATTGTGGAATAGTCTGCCAATTCATATTAAATCTATTGATGGAACCAGAATGTTTAGACAGGCAATTTTTTCCTACTTCTCAAATTAATATACACTGTAACCAATTTTTCCATCTATCTCAAATTTTCACTCTATATATTTTGTGCTATATTTGTATTCTATCCTATTTCTTATTACTCATTAAAAGCATATTTGACTTTTACTACTTTTTATTCTTCCGCTGTTCTCTCCACTATTCTTCACTATAACTTAATATTAAGTCTCTTTAAGTTAACAGGAGTTTACCTTATTGATTTGATTTATAATTGTCTTCATAATTATTTAAGTTTTTAGGTTAAGTAAATACGCTTATACATGTAACCTTGCCAACTTTGATGTATTATAAAAGAACTTGTTTGTTATTATACAAATAATGTTTTAAATGAATAAATTGAAATTGAATTGAATTGAATAGAGGGGCGTGGTAAAATTTTTTTCTCTAACGCCATTTTCTACTTGAAGGAAATTTACTACTAAAATTTCATCTGAATCGGCCTAGTAGTTTTCGAAATATGGCACTTTTATTGATTTGTGGGCGGTAAAAGGGGGTGTGGCAAACTTTTTTTCCATAATATTGCATTGTCAACGGGCTTACACATGTATGGTAAATTTCAGCTTAGTCGGAGACCCATAAGCTGTCGAAAAATTGTTTGCAAGATTTGCGGACATACATACATACGAACGGAGCAAGTTAAATAAAAGCTTATAAAAAAAATGTAATTCAAAAGAGAATCAAAAAAACATTTTGAAGGTCCATCGTAGTGCCACATAAGATTTATGAAATTCTAACATCAAATCGAAATTAGCGTCCCCTTATGTTACCGGCACACTAACACAATATATTAAACAAAAGAAGTTTTAAGGGTACAACCGAAGGGCTCTCCTCAAAATCGCCCAAACAAAAATCGCAAGAAAAAATCACCTAATTTTTTTCTTTACAAATTTGGGTGATTTTTCATAAGAAAAAACACCCAAAAAATATTGGGCGATTTTGCACTTTTGTTGGGTAAATTTTCCTTTTTTTGCTTTTAGGCGAAATTTTGCCCAAGCCTGTTGGTGGTATTTTTATTATGTAGTGGATATTTTTGGGTGGCCTTTCGTTTTCCATATTCGAGAAAAAACGTCAAACAGCTCTTATATAACGGTATTTGAAGTAAAAGTATCGGTTCTTCTTTTGTTTTTCTTGTTATTTCCCTTTCACGAAATGTTCTTATAGATTTTTAAGCATGAGATTAATAGAATAAAATTTTTAAATTTAAATGATTGAATTAAAATGGACTTAAAAAAAATTAAACAGGGTATCTCGTGTTTTTTTTTTTTTGTGATAAATTTTTGGCTCTACGAAATAACCCCCAAACGAGATAACACAAAAAAAAAATAACATAAGCCCCAACAAATTCCCATACAATTTGGGGATTGTTTGGGGAAAATTCCATAAATTTTGGAAGAAATTCCATTTTTCCCTTGGGGCTTATTTCATTATGAAATAACACCCAATGAAATTTCCCCCAAATAAAATTTTGTTTATGGTTTATTTAATTTTATTTTTCTTTGGGGGTTATTTCATTATGTTTGGGGGTTATTTCATTTCGTTTGGGGCTTATTTAATTTTATTTGGGAATTATTTCATTTTCTGTAATTTAAATTTTTGGAGAGTTGTTTACAACATTATTTACTTTTTGTAACTGTTTTTTTTTAAAGCCGGTTTTGTAAAACTAAAAAAAAAATGCTTACAAAAATGTTTACAAAAAAAATTAGGCTTCTGTTAATGGTTCGTGTCCGACTCATTGTTAGTTATAATTTGAATTTAAATTAGTAATTAGTACTAATTAGAATTAGTAAAAGCTTTTTATTCACATTTTTTTAAATTTTTCATTGTTCTTGTACTTATATTTTCTGTGTAGCTGCGCCTTTTACAAACTATCAATTCTGTAAGAGGCACATATGAAACCAATATTAATTATAGTATTTATTTTATTTTAATTAGAATTAATTATAAATTCTGGAACAGCATTAAAATTAATTACATCCCTTCCATTTAAAAGTCGCCTACGGGCTTCTACACTATATTTTCCCACACGTTGATTTATTTCCTCCTTCATACTTTACTAATGATTTTTACTTTTCCATCTCGAAAAATTACCATGTGAACAACTGGAAAATGACAGCGACCTTTGGGTGTTAATTCATTTTGCTTGGGGATTATTTCATTTTGAGATAAAATTGTCTTTTTTGGGGGTTATTTCATTTTATTGGGGGATATTTTATTGGGAGATATTTCATTGGGGTCTATTTCAGTTTTTTATTGGGGTTTATTTCATAATGAAATAAGCCCCTAAATTTTGGGGCTTATTTCATTTTTCCATTTGGGTGTTTTTTACATTTCATTTGGGCATAATGTCATTTTGCCATTTTGGGGCTTATTTCATTTTTGTTGGGGCCTTTTCATTGGGTGTTATTTTATTCTTTTTGTTGGGGCTTATTTCGTTTGGGGGCTATTTCGTAGAGCCTAAATTTTCGTTTTTGTTTTTGGGCCATTTTTCCAAACTTCTTGGGCTTTTTTCGTTTTCTTAGGTAAAATTTCGTTTTGAACAATTTTTAATTAATTTTTGGGTCATTTTTCATTTGGGTTTTTTTTTTTTTGCGATTTTGCGGAGAGCCCCTCCCCCGCTAGTGTCACGTACAATTTTTTAAGTTCTAAAATCAAATTTAAAACTAGCAACTCTCTTTTACTGCCATACACAAAATATATTAAGCAAAAACAATTTAAGGGTCCCGCCCAGTGTCACATAAAATTTTAAAAACTCTGACAAAAGAGTCGATCCTCTTATACTTCCGTGTACAAAATATATTAAGCAAAACAAAAACACAGGTGCGTCATTGGACACTCGAGAGAAGCGAAGCTTTTCACAGTTTCATAAGTTTGATAAGATTTTTTGTTTTTGTAAGAAAAAAACTTTCAAATTCAAACATTTAAAATAACACAAAATAAATTTAAAAAACACACGTTAATATTCAAGCCAGTTTCTTGTATTACAATTGTTAATTTTTCCTTCGTACTATCCAAAAACAAAACAAAAGCATGTAAAATAACACAAACGCATTCACTCTACATACATATATAAGGAAAAAATATTAATTGTAATAAAATTTACAATATTGGAATTATTATGTAATAATTTTTATATAAAAATCGTTAAATTAAGTCTGAAATAAGAAAAAGTGGTAGATTTTGAAAAAATGCAAATAGTGGGTCGTAAAAGTGGTAGAAACCAAAAAAGTAAGAAAGTGGTAGTTTATCACAATTGTGGCAAAATGACAACACTGATGATGGCATCTTGTAGCTAAGTAGTTTAGCAGCTATCCAAACGTAGTTAAGTTGCAACACAGCATCAGTTGTAGTTAATATTGAATCAATGACTCTGTGTTTGAATCGATGAGTAGTGTATAGAACTCTGGATCGGTGGGTAACGGGTACAATCCCAACGGAGGGCGAAGAAATGTTTTTTGTATTTGATATTGAATTTTCTTGTTGTTATAAACGCAAGCAACATAGAAACCATCAATTTCTAAGAAAAAATCTGTCGAAAAAAGTGTCGTTTTTGAGATTTCATTCAAGCAAATCACAGAACGAGGAGTAAAAAGCTTCGCTTCAGAAATGGGCCCTGAAAATTCTTGTCATTTAATACAAGGTAAGTTCATCTGCTGGAAACAACACAAAAAATATATCGATTTTGCATTTACTCGTTTTGGTAAATTTTTGTTTTTTTTTTACCAAAAAATTTTTGTTTTTTGTCGGATGAAATTTGTTTTTTTTTTTCGTTTTGGGATATTTTTCAATCAGTTTTTGATCATTTTTCATTTGAGTGATTTTCACTTTTTTTTTTTGTTTTTTACGATTGGGCGATGTATCATAGCACCCATTAAAAATGCCTCTAGAATCGAATTTTTCTGTACGAAATTCAGATCATTCGTAACCAAAATGACATGGAATCTGTTAAGATTTTGCTGGAAAGAAAATTAGATCAACTATTTTTGCTGAGCAGTGTTCCATACTCAAACTATTGTTCATTGTTACCGTTAAACAAAAATACCCTTTTTACAAACCTAAAAGTGTGATATAGGGATAATTTAATGATGAAATTTCTATTCCATGCAAATTTCTTTAACATGCAAAAAAACAGTTGTTTTTATACAGGGATTCGCATCAAATAGTCCTGCGACTTAAAAATGCCTGTGATCCTAAGATATCCAACCATAGTTTTAGTAAGAATAATGAGTTCCAAATGGGAGAACGTTTCAAGGTACTTTATATGTAAATCAAGGGTCCAAATACCGTGTAAAATGTTCTAGTTTTTATTTATCATCATAACAAATGATACCTTATTTCATTTATATATCTTTGCTCTTTCTTTATTCTAATCTATCTTCATTGTTACCACACTTTTATAAACGACCACCATCTACTTTGGAAAAACCAATTAACTGTACTTTATACTGGCCACAGACTAAAGAGTTTGGCCAACCATCATGAAAATAAAACAAAAATAATCACGGTAAAAACAGCCAACGCCAATACAAAATTTTTGCTTAAGTAACACTTAACCTACTGGAAAAAGTTTTGGCCAAAATTTCCACAACATGTAGATCGTACAGCAACAAGGCAAAAGCAGAAAAGAAAGCGAAGAAAAAAACAAATAATAAAACTTTGAAAACTACTTAAAAGTTGCAGCGCGCAGTCCGGCAACGCCAAAACGCCACTTGAAGCAAGAAACTTAATGATAAATGATCATAAATCGATAACAAATTTTCAACCTACCAACGCTAACGAAAGGAAACTAACGAAAGGAAACTAACGAAAGCATCATAACAGCAGCAGCAGCAATAAAAACTTCAGCAGGAACTACAACAACAACTACAACAGCAACATCCACGGCAACAACGGCAAGAAAATTCAAAAAAGAAAACTAAAACAACTGCGTCAAAAAGTAGATTGATTGAATTTCTCGAGAGCGCTCAAGATTGCTGCCGTGCCTGAATGAAACGAGTGAAACTTCAGCAAGTTTTTATGGTCAAAAATTGCGAAGCAGTCAGAAATTAAGTTGGCCGAAATAGGGTGCGGAAACGCACAGTAGCAAGCAACGTGGTACAATGTTGCCAATAGCAGCAACTAGATTGGTTAAGCTTTGGAAAAAATCAAGCTTATGGTAAGCAAGAACGTGTTGATGCTTCTTTTGAACTATTGCTGAGTTGTTGTTGTAGTTGTTGCTGCTATTTTTTTTAATACAATACTTTTTGTCTGCTCTTTGGCTTACCACGCTGTATAATTTTTTTTTTTTCTATTTGCTTGGTCAAAACTTCTGAACTTGAAACTGTTGTAATGCATAATATATGTTTTGTTTTTCTACTATTTTCTTTGCTACATATTTCTGCTTAAAACTTTTTTCTGGTGAAAGTGAAGAAAAACGCAATTTTTTTACTAAGAAAAAAATTTAATGCATGCAGCATGTATTGAAAAAAAATTTAGGACCGAGCATGACTACAATGTTCAGAATTAAGTTATTTTTTTATCCTGTCTTTTGATATTTTATTGTCTTTTATTCCTTTTTCGACATGTTCTATGTCGTCATACCTGGCATCATCTCCTGCCTTCATACACACACACTTTTTATTATCAACTTTTTATTGAAAACATTTAAGCAACTGCTATTAAAAACTTTTCAACCTATAAAATGAAGGAACATTTTTAATATAATCTCATTTTCATGGAATTCGTTTATATAGCAGTGTCTGGTAGCTAGAAATTTGGTATCCTTGTTTAAACGTTTTTATGAAGTTGTTTTAAATTGTTTTAATTGTAAGAAATGAAATATAATCCAGCCTGGGGATGTTCTTGATTTCCTGTTGCTGGAATTTATCATTGAAATTTTACAAAGTACAAAGTAATTTTTTATTATTGTTTCATTAAAAAATGCTAACGCAGACGTAATTGCACAAAATTAAAAAAAAAGGTATGATGGGTTCGGAATATACAATTTTAGGAACAAAGTTATTTTATATAAAAATATGTTGATTTGTATTGTATTGGAATTCCTTTATATTTTTAATTCAATATGTACAATAAGCATAAGACTGACAAAAGTTAATTACAGTGGCGGACACAGAAATACGAACAACCCAACATTTTTTTTTTTTTGCCTGTGTTATTTTATGTATGAATGAATAAGTTAGAAATTTAGCTCTGGAAACCAGTTCATATGGAAACTAAAAGTATTAATTTCTGCATCATAAAAGTTGCTTTTTTGTTCAGGTGGCTTCGAAATCCAGAGTTCGTAAATACTTATCATTGAGGAGTAAAATATCCTTCACTCACCTCAATACAACTTTTATTAGAAATGAACAACAAACGAGCGATCATTCATTAATCTCTGAATGAGCGAGTGAATCATTTATTTGTATTTCTCTTTCGCTGCAGTTCACAGCATGCGCTTTTGAAGAGCATAAGCCGATATGTGAGCTTGCTCTATTTTTTTCCCGCACTTTTCAATGGTAGTTATATACAGGGAATATTGAGTGAGTTTTATTTTGATATCCTAATTTTTTTATCATTCGTTTCCATTGAAGTTTGTTTTCAGTTTTTTTCTATTGAAGCATTTTTGTGGCCTTTAGTATGTATACACTTGTTCGTTTGTTCGCGTGTTTTATGAAATGGTTTATTATTAAAAATGGGTAGATTTTTCAATATTGAAATAAGCAACTATCTGTCATATAATGAGCAAACAAATGAATCGACATGTCTTAAATGTTCGAAAAGTTTAAAGGTCAAGTGCTTTATAATCAAAAGGCATTAAAGCACAGTTCAAAAGGCATTATAGCCTAGAAGTGATCAAACACAGCTATGTGCTCGCAGTACTAGAAATACTCTGAAAAAAAACAATTCTACGCTTATTTGCTACTAACAGTTTTTGATCGCAGGCGCAACAAATGCGCGTACTTTATTGTTGATGAAAAATAAATTTATAAACAAATACAGTAGAGACCCACAAAAGTTAAGCCTCGCAAAAGTTAATTCTACGGATAAGTTAACCACTCTTCTGCCACCACAGGAGACTCTAAAAAGTTAACTTTTGCGTTAACTTTTCCGAGTTCTTTTTCACCCTTTTGTTTATTTTTTTATTTTGACAATGATGACAATGTTACTGAAAATCCAGGGGTTAATTCAGCTACAATTTGACAGTTGTAGTTTTGATTGTCGTTGTTAAAAACGACACCTAAATAGCTGTCACCTTACTAGGAGCAAAAGCGATGATTTTGAATCACGCCGATTCCACCACAGAATTTGTTTCATACAACGATGCAATTTGTGCGGTTAATTCACCGATATTTCACAACTTCTTGAACTACGATCGGAAAAACAAACAGGTTAACTTTTGTGAGTCTCTACGGTACACACATACCATAGATTATACGGCTTAAGTCTACTTTAATGAACCTGTTGAATTTCAAGACGTTGCTTGGGCCACAAATGGGGAAAGTGGCCTTTTCTTCAATACCATTATAATCTGCGAAAAAGATGCTACCTTGTACGCACGATATAGTTATAATTCTGCAATGCCTTTTATTAAGCAACTTTTTGAAATTTAAGCGGATTCATTAAACTAGACTTTTTCCAAAATATTTCTAGAATAATTCCAAAAGATCGTGATTCTGTTTACTTGTAAGAGTGCAATGCACGTGGTCGGACCTTTGGATCATGTCGGAGTTCCGAGATCCAGACTTTTTTTAAATTTAAACATTGCCATCACCTTTTTATCTATTACAGCGTAAGTTCGAAAATATATAAAATGCTAAAATACCCATTTTTAATGTGAAATTACACTCTGATTCCGAATAAATATATAATTTACATTCGGAGAAAATGTAAGGTCCATACATACGGAATCTTGTACAAGACGATGAATTCAATGTTCAGCTTTCTGTAGAACAGTTAGTAGCGTGGGATGCAATAAAAGCTGAATTCGATAGTTTTCTTGGGGAAAAAATGCATAGAAAATTATACAGTTCCTTTCTGATATTTGTTGGACTCATTTAATTCATGTAATTCACGTCCATAGGTGTCTGAACATTCATTCTTTGCACTGTTATATGGACGAATTCAAATACTGTTATATGGCAAATACCCTCTGACTCCGACGAGCAAGGCAAGCGTTTTCATCAGACGTGCATACACATGGCAACCAGATACAAAGGAAAATATTTGACGTCTTTTGTCGTTGAACTTTGTTGTTTCCTTTCTGAAAAATAGATTTAATAATTTCAATCACTAAAGTTCAAAATACCTGCAGAAGCCAAAGAAATGTGTAAAAATTACACATGTTTCAAATAAAGACCACCAAAATAGTGGTAAAAAATATTTTCTCGCAAAAATTATAATTTTCTTTTTGGAATCATCGATTAACTTTAATTTAAGAAATTGGTATTTTTCTTGTTTCGAACTTATTATGTAATAGGTAAATCTTAGAACTTCGACATGATCCAGAGGTCACCACCTTCATTGTACTGCTTCAGGTACACAATCATGATTTTGTGGAATTATTCCAGGAAAATTTTTTTCTAAAGTTGGTGGTTTTTCTATGAATAAATGCAGTGGTACTCGCAATGAAAAACCTTTGTTTTTTTTACCATTGCAGGGCAAGGAAGAGCGTAAAGTATTAGAAAAAACTAATTAAAGTCATGTATAAAAACAACTATGTGCTTTAAAACGGCGCAAATGTTTACCACATCGTAATTGGCAAAAAATAATGCTTTATTTTTAACAAATCAATATAATTTTTTAATATAATTTAATTTAAACATGGTATTTGCAAAATATTGCATATGGACACCAGGAATCAATTATTTTGCAGCGACGATTTTCACTCTAGGCATGGCAGAGTTAAAAAGGCGGCATACGACATTTCTAAAAGAAGAGATTCTAAATAGCATGAAAAAGTTTGAAAAAGAAGTAACGCAAATCTATTCCTCATCTACTGATAATGGAACTAATGCCATCAAAACATCGGAGTTGCTGCAAGAGCAGGACAATGTAGAGTGCGACCAATACAAAGAAATTCATAACATACCCTATAGGAGCAAACTAACTTGTTTTTAAAAACAACTAGTTAAAAAACTAATTTAAAATAAACCAGTATATGAACTACTTTGAATTATATAAAGGCGGCATCCACTTCAATTCTAAATAGTTTTTATTGCATTATATATGAAGTAATTGAAATACTACTTAAAAACAAGTGATAAACTACTTTGAATTATATTAAGGCGGCAACTACTCTGATTTTGACATGTATTAATTGCAAATTTTTATTAGATTACAAGTTTATATAAATTTAACCATGTTATTCCATCAAATATTATTAAGTGTAGGCCATCAGTAATAGTTTTCAATTGGTTATTTTAAAGTAATTAAAAAAATAATTTAAATATAACTAATTTAACAAGTAGTTGAAAATATATGCAGACGAAAGTCAATTGACTTATTTAGCGGACATCACCATACAAAATATGCTAGTTCGTTCTATGGGAAAAAGTCAGAATTTCAACTAGTTGTGGTTGACAAGAAACTACTTTATCAACTACTTTTAAATTAGTTGATTTTCCTACAGGGTACTTAGCTCGGTCATGTCAGTAGTGAGATGTGCCGTACACACATTACAATTATGAGCACATGATGTATACAAAACTATTAAAAATGAGTTAGCGGTATGCAGAGAAGCTACATGTTTTCTACGAAAAATTATTCGCAATAACTATGCTCATAAAGATATTCGGATGCCTACTCTTGAGAACGCTACTCGCTACGCTTCTAACGTTGACATGCTTACTTCTATGTTGGAATTGAAGACGTTGGTAAATTATCATGAAATTTGTGTTGAAGTAAATTGAAACTCCATTCAAAACTTTGTTGACGCTTTCCAGCCAGTTTCAGAATGTACTAAGAGTTTACAAATAGATAACTATACTGTCGGTGACTTTTACCGAGACTGGCTACTCTGTGAAGCACAACTGGAAGCTATTCAGAACAACACGTTTGCGTCAATTTTACTAAAATCTATGCAATCAAGAAACGTTAAATTATTGGAGAATAATGCATTTATTGCTGCGTTGTATATGAATCGGAGAGTCAAGTATATGGACTCACCATTTTTGACTAAATACAAAAAAAAAAAAAAAACAAACAATGATAAGTTAAAGTTAATCCTCATCAGTTCCTCTTCTTTTTTCTAACTTGATTGTATTTACAGGCTCAGACTCAAATCGGACTCAGTTTCTATGAGAAAGACCTCTTTGGCAGAAAATATGCTTCTGAAGCGTATATCTCTACGAGATCGGTTTCAAACTGCAGAAAATATTAGGAGGGAGTTTATTGTAGGCGGTGCATCCAAAATTAGCACGAGAACTGTCCGACGAAGTCTTTCAGGAGGTAAGTTTATGCGCTCGGCGACCTGCCAGATAGCCCCTTTTGACAACAAAAATTCGTCAACATAGTCTAAAATGGACTAAACAACACGGAAGTTGAACTACAATTACTAAAACACCTGGCATTCTAATATTAATATTCAGTAGAGTCACCTTTATTCTTTGTAACGGCTTTTATACTGCCAGGCATGGAATAAATCAAATTTTGCAATGCTAACTTACTTAGTTAGGTGGCCGTAACACCCCGTGTCCGGGTTTCGGCCGACATCATCAGCTCTCGCCAGGCGCCTTTGCTTTGCGCGCGCCTTCTCCAATCGGATACACCAAGTGCGGTTAGGGCTTTCTCAGCCTGGTCCATCCATCGGAGGCATGGTCTCCCTCGTCGTCGTTGACCAGCGACCCTCGCCTCGAGCACTTTTTTCGCTGGAGATTCGTCATCCATACGATGGACATGACCCAGCCAGCGTAGTCGCTGCACAGTTATACGCTGAACTACGTCAATGTCTTCGTAGAGCTCATACAGCTCGTGGTTCATTCGGATGCGATAGTCATTATATCATATTTCACTTGCCTTAAGTGCTTCCATCAGAGAATGTTAACTTACATTCAGGGTTAAAAATGCAACCAGCGCTGCCGAGCGTGCTACAACTTATAATTTTCCTAATTATATTTTAAAAATTTTTTGATAGCCCTATAAATTTTTTTATAGGGAAAAAACCCGCAGGCGAAAAATTGTAAACTAAGATGCGTAAAATTTTGCATTTCTCTAATTAAATTTATGTTGGCGAATTTCAAAACATTTTTTCGCCTGCAGCGCTTCCTTCCCTATAAAGCTGCCAAAAATAGTTTTAAAATATAATTGAAAAATATTATATATAAAATTTTTTGCCTGCGGCGGTTTTTTTCCTATAAAAAATAGTTTTGAAATATAATTAAGAAAACAAAAAAAATGTTGTTAAAAATCGCGCTTTTTTTAACCAATTTTTCGACCGCGGGGCTGTTTTTTCCTTAAAACTTTTCGCTAGAAAAAATTTAAAATTGTTATTAAAAATCACCTCGTTTTTGGCTTTTAATGTATTGTAGCCCAAAACTCCGCAAATTCTAGAAATTTAAAATATTAAGTTCTTAAAATTTTTCCATAAACTAATTTATCAAATACTCAAATTTACATGCAAATTCTAGAAATTTACAATATTAAGTTTATAAAATTTTTCCATAAACTAATTTATAAATATATTTTTTTAAATATACACAATTAAAATATGTCAAAATAATCATGAAGAAGATATTTAATATCCCCTTCACTTTCATCATCTTCATTTTCATCTATTTATTCATATTTTATGTAATAGGAAGAGTCTTGCAGTAATCGCTTAAAGCTTTCCTGGCATATTTTATTCGTTTAGTAGACGAAAAGGTTTCCAAAATCATACGATTTCACATTTTTGTTTTAGTACCATGCATCACAGAAAATACTCTTTCAACCAAACCATTTGAGTAAGGCTGCGATAATAATATAAATGCCAGCTTAGAAATATTTTCCTTACATATTGCCTCTCCCAGCATTATTTTAAATCGTTCGCTTTCAACTTAAATTCTTCGGTATCTGTCGGAATATTTTTTTCAAAAATTTCTTTCGATGAAATAACTAATATCGAATCGTATTCTAGCTTTGCTCCACGTCCCTTCAACTTACTTCAAATAGGAATTTCAGAAAACTTTTTCAGCTTAAACATTTTTCACACATATGGCAAAAATAAGGTGTTATAAATAGCTTTTCATGGAATGACTGAATGAAGGGGAATGATAGCCCCCCTGGCTATAGTAGACAATTCTTACATAATTATAAAATTATATATGTGATTATTATTATGAAGTAATTTTTAGTTGTTACTCACATCTATTACCTACATAACTTTTTTTTCATAAACTTTGTGCACACTAGCCCCGTATAAAGACAACCACTGATTTACTTGGGGCTAGTGTGGACATTATAAGAAACATGTTATTTAATACAAAAAAGTAAATGAATAGTTGAAATATATATAACTCAAGATAAAAGAATGCAAGTTCAATACAAATAACTAAACTAACTTCTATTCCATGATGTATTTGGAGGAATTTATATCAAACTAAATATAACTTTCTGATCGAGACGTTTTCGGCAGTTTTTGTGGTTGTGGCATCTTTTATTATTTCATTCGGTGAATGTGAATGATATCGCGTAAATCGGGATATGTGACCTTATCGTAATATAGCGTAATGTTGAAATCTTGAGAACCAATGGTCAATGTAACAATTTTGTCAATATAAAATTTATTTTGCGCCTTGAATGTAACGACGAACTTAATATTTTGAATTTAATTTAATTTAATTTATTAATTGATGAATTTAATATTTCTTGGATTTGGAGATGGATTTTTTCTCTAAGTGTTTCCCCAATTATCTCCATAGTTGATTCGGTAAGAATTGATAATTTTCCCTGTTTTCGTCGATATTGATACATTCTTTGGACATTTTTTTATTTGTATGTACGCACCTTCTTTTTTTTAATATTTTTAATACGATTTTTGGATTGTGATGTTATTGAAGAAAACGAACGGTATTATATTTTGATATTGATTAAAGATATTAAATAAAAGTAATTTGAATCTTTTTTAAGATAATATTGCTTTGTGCACTGAAAAACAAAATCAATTTTAAAAAAAACTATCAAGAATTTATGTTTAAAATACAAATATTCACCATTTTCATAAGAAAGTAAGAATTTTGGGTGGGTTGGGGGAGGGGAAGAGGGGGTTGGTTTTTTAACTTTTTTTACCATTTCTTTTAATTTTTTATATAAAGCACAACATCTCAAGAATATTGTGTCCAAATTTTAATTTGATCCGTGTAAAACTAACGGAGATATGAATTTTTAAGTAAGTGCACCTCGAACGTAAACGTTAAGCTTATCAACTTTTAAACGCGTTTTTCTCAAAACTACCTTTTTAAAGTCCGTATTCACTGCTATTTAAAAAGTACTTGACCGATTCCTTTCAAACTTGATACACATAAAATACCTCCCCCTAAAATGGGGGTTCCTATCACTTCAGCTTACACTTGATTTTTAAATTATTGTTTAAATATAGTTTTATAGTTTATAGTTTAATAGTTATATATAGTAATATAGTCTAATACAGATAGTTTAAAAATAATTTTTTAATATTTAAAAATTTTGAATTTTTTTTTTATTTTAAATTAAAAAAAAATAATCATAGAACTTTGGCGGGAGGATTTGATGATACTTCGAATAAAGTTTAATGGTTTTTGATTTAAGATAATTTCCAACCGAGCTATAGTGTACACCGCAAATTGTTATTTTTCTAAGACGTTCTAAGGCAAGCTCTGTAACCGGCTTGTTTTTCAATATTTTCGCATGAAAAATTTACAGAATATGGTTAACAGTATAGTATACTTAATAATGTACAAAATGTTTGAATAAATTTGCTCAATCCATACTACATACTCTTAAAAATTGACAAAAAAGGTGTTTTTTCTTACGCTGAAACCCTTACCCCCTTAATTTTAAAATAAAATTGAATTGTCGACAATGATTCTATAGCCTACAGCATAGAACGTCAGACTCTCGGCATTTAGGGCGTGGTTTCTGAACTCGTGATGGCACATTTTCCCTTTTTTTTTAATTTTATTGAAAAATAAAACAGAACATTATTCATTTTTGCATGTCTATTAGCATATTATTTAATATTAGAGCAAACGCTCTTTCGACGCTAACTGAGCTAGTGCGTAGGAAAATCGACTGACTAATACGCAAGAGGAACGGGTTCAATTTCCGCTGTGGTAACTTTCATATATAATATAATTAATGATTTTTAAGCTCTTGTTACTTAGTGTACACAACTATTTTAGATTTGAAGACCTTATACAATACAAATTCAATAAATGAAATATATAAAACATTTTGATTTAATTCATATATCTTTTCTTTTTCAAAAATAATTTTCTGATTTCTTTCAAAGAAAAACTTCATTTTGATAAAAAAAAAAATTTGCTTGGCGCTAATATAAGTAAAATTTTTCTTGATCTTAAGAAGCTTTTTTCTCAGTGCATGATCTTGTAATCTCTAAATGAATTTGACTTATATTTTTTTGTTATAGTAAGTTTTTTGACACTTACCATTTTCTTCCTCGATATTACGCGTCATAGTCGATGGACTAACGCGTACACGCGAAGAATTTGTACAGCGACTGATGAAAATGAAGGCGAGTATAAAAATCCAATGCATCGATGCAGCAGTTGACTTTGGCAAACACATTTTTTACCACTTTTGATCAATTTTCTTTGAAGCTTGAATCACCTTTTTATCTGCAGACGTTAAGTTTGAACTTTGGGTTGAACTTTTATTTATATTATTAACTTTTAATGATATTCAATACACATTTTTGCATTTTCACTATAGAATGAAAGAATGAAAAGATTGAAAAGATTTTAAATTATATATAATTTTTTTTAGGAATCACTTTAACGACTTTCTTTGATTGATAAATGCAAATTATCGTGAAATTGTAAAAAATGCTATAAAATAACGTAAAACAAAAACACTTAGCAAGCATTAATATTATTGTGGCATTAAAAAAATGGAGCGAGGAATATGATGACAAAACGAGAGACACACATAAATTGCTTTTATTGCATCACAATTGAGTTTTTTTATTCTCCGTATTTTTATGCAATTTTGTCACAGTGCGCATTTATGTGTGTACATTTAGTGCGTGTTTGTTTGATGAATACAAATTATTTTTTATAACGATCTTTTTAAGGAATGTATTCATAAAATGTTTGTATAATATTTTATTTAAAAAAACGTATAAAAATGCGCACACAAACAGCAATGCTTATAACAACGTATATATTGATGCTATCAATCTATTTATTTTTTTTTTTTTTTGAGTCAATACCGACATATAAAAGAGAAAATTTTACAAAAATAATGAAAAATAGTCTTCAAATGTAAAAAAAAAAAAACCATTTGACATTCAAATAACTATACATTATGAACTCAACTAATTAAAACGTTGAGTAACACAGTACACCAGCATTTTAGCAACGTAGTTAGCATGTTATTTTTCAGAAAGATGTTATTGCCTTTTTTCACTGAACAGAGTTATAGCAAAGAAAACTGAGTCTATTCTTTGGTCATAGTCAAGCACGTCTGAGACTTTTAAATTAAAATGAAAGATTTTTAGAACATTTTGTTTACAAAACGAAGGCAAAAAATATCAACACATTTTGAAGTATATGTAGAATGATACCAAAAATGTAACATTTTAATTTTTGAGTTGAAATATAAGGCTAAATTTATCGAATGGTTAAATATCACTGGTATACAAATCACGCAAAAGTTGTTTGTATAATTAACGCCACGATCCACTATTGTTGCCGAGAATCATTCTGAAAAATTCAAATGGGAGTGCAGGAAGTGAATTCTCATAGGATGGCTCTTTATAGCTTTCTCGGGAAGACTAATAGTAAATCTTACGAGAAAATAATAAACGATTTGCTCAGGACCTATAAAAAATAGATATCTCTTTGAAAATTTACTTTCTGCACTCAGATTTGAACTATTTCCGAAGAATCTTGGCGACGAGAGTGACGAAAATGGGAAAAGATTTCACCAGTAGATGTAGGCGATTGAGAATCGGTACCAAGGATTTTGGGACGAAGGTATCATTAGCGAATATTGTTGGTTTCTCAACAGAGAAACCGATCCCGAATTGAATAGACGATGAAACAAGGATCATAATAAATTTGAGTACAATGTTAGCAATGTACAAAACAATCTGAATTATTAAAAGAACAATAAAAACAAAAAGTTAGAAATTATATATAATGCAAACAATGTAAAAAAATCAATGTAATGTAATTAAAAATAACATAAAATTAAGACGATGTAAAAAGCAACGTAAATGATTTAAAATACAATAAAAATTAGAATTAAAAAAATTATATTACAACAACCTTTAGTTCTTATTTATATGGCAGTAAAATAAATCGAAATACATAAATAGACAATCCACAACTTGGGTGCTTTCGTTAAATTAAACACAACTTTTCCATTTCTCAATAAATTTTCTTCAGCATAAGCTTATTTTTTTTTTTTTTTTAATGCATGTTTTTAGTAAAAAATATCAAATCAAGTGAATATTTTGGTTTCTTAACAAAATATTCAGGGATTTTTTTTTTTTTCTAAATTTTTCTGAAAACAAGAAAAAATCCTTGAAAACTGAATTTATGTAAAAAATTATGTATGTATTGTTTTTAGGCAGTTTATTAACTTTGGTTTGATATATCATTTGTTTAATTGCAATTAAGTGGAACCAATTTTTTTTTTTTGTAGAAATAACTACAGTGGGTAATATCTGCAAAACGGAGTGACAAAAAACTTAATGATATTTTTGGTATTAGTGACCAATTTTACATGAGAAATAGAAAGTGGCATTCGTTGTGCATATTGGCTGTAAGCCAGTGTATTTAGCGCCATACTGCTCTTAGTAAAAGTTTCTATCATAACAAAGTACTTCATATGTAACTAGATGTTTGAAAAGCACCTAAGATAAAAATATCTTTGATTTTGATTTAATAAAATATACAAAATAATAATTTCTTATGCATAAATATTGCAAAATTGTAAAAATAAAATACTCTTTCGACAAAAAAAGAAAATATGCTTCAAAAAATAAATTTTATCTTAAAATTGCCACAACATATGGAAGATTTCAGTGAATCAATTGAGCAATTGTGGAGTTATCATCTCATGTCTAAATTTCTGATGTAGCGCTTTCAGATATTTAATATCACAAGGCTATCATTGTGAACGAATTTTTTCGATTGCTCACTAAGTTCTCAAATATTTCTGTTAAGCTACATGTTCTTTAACATTTCAATTGCTAACATTGAGTACATTATCTGTAGTTATGTTCTTATTATTGAATTATTTTAATATTTTCGGTTGAATCCAACATGTATAAGAACAAATTTTTCTTACCCTCATTGGCAAAATTAAACTTAATTCTTCAAAGCTTTTATTAATTTGTTATATAAATAATTTTAATCAAGGACCGAAAATAACTGTTATTTTAAAATTTTCAAATGAAAAAGGCATAACGAAAATGTTGCCAATGGAGTTTATCAAATATACCATTACGATCCTAATGGCCACAGCTTCACGAATATAAAACGACTTTTAAATTTTCGACATTTACTATGAAAGTTAAGATTAATTGTTATTTAGTGCCTTTTATTATCTCGGGCAAAAAAAAAAGACGGTTACTTTAACGGTAACAGATAAGACGAAAATAATAGTATCAGTAGTTTCTTAGTCGGTCAAGTGACCTTTAAAAAAAAGGAATAGGCACAAATATCTTTTATATTTGACCGATAAGAAAGTAACCGTTATTTTTGCCCGAACAAATTAAAGGTTACAAAATAACTAGTATTTTTATAGGAAAAAGGAAAATTTAAAAGATAACTGTTAATATCTGACTTTTTGATAAAAACTATAACCGGTTCGGTCTCTGATTTTAATGTACTCTTGCAAACATAATTAATACCGCATTTAAATTTTTATATGAATTTCATATAAAGCATTTTGGAAAGGTTAATTTTTTTATGAAAAATATTCGATATCAAGCAAAAATTGTTATTTATGTTTGAATATATAGATCTGTTCGCGTTTTTTTACAGTAAAAACTTACCAGTAACAATTTTTTTGAGAGTAAGAAAAAAATTCTCTCGCAAAACAATGAAAATCTAAAAAAGTGCCCGAACAGACAATTTGTTAAAATTTGCGCTGCATGTCGAACTGTCAAAAAGCTGAAAAGAAAATAACAAAAAAAAGAAAAAACCACGACTTTCAGCTAATAGTTAATTTTTAAAATTTGAGAAAAGGCGAAAAAATTTTGCGTTGACAAAATCAACATATGTTCATGTTACATATGTTAAAAATATGTAAAAAAATAATAATTTTTTTGCTTAACCATTTTTTATTTATTTTGTTCATTTAAAACATCTGTTTTAGACGTTTGTTTTTTTTTTTATTTCATGGAAATTCTTGCAAGTCAGCCAGCAAAAACTTTTAAAAACTGGACTGAAGGGAAAAATCGTACTCTCTTATTTTCTTTCTCACTTGCAAGTTTTTTTGGTAAACGAATGGATTTCTTGTAAGAATTTGTAAAATTTGTACAAATTGTTAAAATCTTTTGGGTACGGAAACAGACCTAATATTAAACTTCTATTCTGTCAATTTGATTATTGAAATTATCCTTTTCTCCTCAAATAAATGTATTTTATAATAAATGAATAAATGCAAATTTTCCTTTATGAATTAGATCAAATATCAAATTGCTTAAGATAATTCAGTGTGTAGACAGCTAAAACTCCGTTTTGGTACTTCAAGTATACCCCAAAAAATGTTGACTTAACTCTTTGCCTTCGACATGTAGTTATTGTATAACAAATTTTATAGTACAATAAAAAGAACTAAAGTTAGACTTATCAGACTAATACCTGTGACACATTAACATGACACATGTGACAAGCAAACTTAAACTTGCTTAAATCGCTTTTTTAGTTTATCGTATCTTAACAAGTTTAAACAGCTAATTTTTATTCCTCTTTCTACACTTTTGTTGATAAATACTGTGCTTTCACTCGAGTACACGCTCTGAAATTTTACGAATATAGTGTTGTTCGTTCACCCATTGCATTTATATTTTTCGTTATTTTTTTAAACTAGTTAAGAAAAATTGTGAGTGTGCCCTCCTGAAAGGTTATATTTTGAACTACAAATGTGCCAATGTGTCAAAGCTATAAAACCCAGTATTTTATCTCAGTAGTTTAACTTCTTTGACCTCAGGTTTTCTAATCAAAGTTTACAATTTAAACCCAGTTGAATGTTTTCGTAACTAATCTCATTTTTATCGGCAGTTTACATAACCTTAGGTTAACAGTTCCTAAACTTCGCTATGAGAAATATTCTACTCACTACTTACTAATAATAATACTAATGGCGCTGCTTTCCAAATTTAAGCGGCACCAAAACTTTTTTGTAAAATTTTGATTATAATCGTAACCAAATTTAAAAAATTCATTCAATAAAGATTTTATTTATTAATCACAATATAACAAAAATGTACAACATTATAAATACAGAGTTGATTAACAAATACTATATTCTGTTGTTCAAAACGAACAAGTGGCGAATGCAGTTTAACTTAGGCAATTACAATATCAAATATTTTTAAATAAAAAAAAATACAGTGTAATATATTATAATTAAGTCTAATTTAATTTAGTTTACTTTACTTTAGTTTACTGAAGTGGGGTCTCAAATGAAACAATTTAATAATTTAAAAAGAGTAAAAACACATCCAGAAAGAGGAGAAAAAAAAGAGAAGAATAAATACAATCAAAATAAATTTAATATAACACAGAGATAAGGGAATCTATTATATTAAAATCAAATTCAAATAGCCGAATTTCACTGAATTTTTTGAAAATTTGAAAAACAGAATTTTATTACGTATAAAGCGTATATTATCAGGTAAAATATTAAAAAGTCTGGAAGCCACACATTTGTTGAATTGAAAAAAGTGACTTAGGTAGTGAGATGGAACTGTGCTAGCTAGCATATAATCTGTTTAATAGATAACCAGACCTATTAAAGAAAATTTTGAGCACTCGAAAATAAAACAAATGTTTAATGGGTAAGATATTTAAGTTTTTAAACAAAGGAAAGCTTCTATCTAACCTTCTTTTTCCACAAATAATCCGTATGACATGTTTTTGAGCGAATAACAAAGGATTAATTTTATTTAAATGAGTGACACCCCAGCAAATAATGCCATCTTGTAGTTTTGAATGAAAAATACCATGGTATATACATGTGAGCAGTTTTGCAGAACAAAACGAATTTTAAAGATACATCTGTCTTGTAGCACCCATCAGATATCTTTTAAGGGCAGCAGTGTGATCTATACATTACCTTTTCCAGTCAAGTATTAAGCCAAGATACTTAAATGTTGTAACGCAATCAATAGAAATACATTTCTCAGAGAAGTGTCTAGAGTCATTATTATAGAGTCATTGTATAAGAAATCGAACATGAAGTGTAATACTCAAAATTTGCTGACTTATAGAAATTTTCTTGAATTTGTCTTGATTCGGAGACTTTCCTTCACATTTTATTGAAATCGCCTCAATAATGTAAGATAAAACAAAATACGAAGAGAAATAGTGCTGTGTTTTGACGAATTGGTTTTATGATAAAATGCATTACATCGTCGAACAGCATAATTTGATGTAATTAATATAAATGTTTTTATTATAACTTAAGCTGGTGCTTCTCTCATATAAACACGTGTGTTTCATTTTGTTTCTGTTGATTGCAGTTTTAGACTATCTCTATGTCCACGACAATTCATCCTAGTTTTGCAATAATTTTTTTTTAAGAATTAGGTATGAGTGTTGAAATAACTGGCAATACTCACGTAGAAGCTATACATCCAAAATTGTATATTTTTTTTGGTTTTGTTAATTGTTTTGAATTTATTTAAAAATCGAAGTTTTTTATATGAATATTCGCAAAGAAATAATGTAGAAATCTGAGCTCAACTTCCGTAATTCTAGAATTTCTGTGTTGTAATTTTATTATGCCTCCCCAAGTTAAAGAGCGAATTTTTTAAATATGTTATCGGCAAAAACATTCAAACTCTGGCTAAGCAATTTTTTAGTCTATTTTTTAAACTCACCTTTGTTTAAAACTAGGATGAGTTACCAGGCCTAACCACTAAAAAGCATGTACGTAAATCGTAATGTTGCTCTCAAAAGTTGTTTGGAAATCTGAATTTTTCTTATCGAAAATGAAAAGCCTATGCAATTCTCCTTCAGAAAATGTCTTCAAATGAATTCAAAATTCTTCATTGGGGAAAAACGATTAATTACAGATGAAGCCGTAAGTAAATTTTAGACGATTATTGATTTCTTTGTTTACGAAAGTTGTCCAAAATGATATTCGTAATTTAGAAGGTGAAAAAGGACTTCAAAATAAATTTGTGGAAAATTTTTGAAGCAGAATTGCGAGTGACTTTCATTTTCAATAAGAAAAATACAGGTTTCCATATTACTTTCCAGAGGAAAACTACGATTGCAAGGAAAACAACGATTGCAATATAGAAAAAAGACTAAAAAAGCTAATTTTGCCACCATTCCACGAAAAGCTGATAGTGATTTTCTGACTGGAAATGAGCGTATAATTAAGGAAAGCTCTTTTGTTCTTACACTGAGTTAAAAATGTAGGTTGAACGGTTTCCATTTGAAATTAAATATATTGAGGTAATAATTATTTAGAGACCTGCAAACTTCCAAATGCTGTAATTAGGTAACAAAGCATGTCTGTGGAACAAACTTTTCATTTCTCGGCATGACTTATTTTTATGTTTTCTCTGTACCTGTCTAAGGAGAACACGGTGTATACGCGTAACTTAGTTACTTTGCAGCAATCAAAAAGTATGAAATTGTTGAACTGAGTAATTTTTAAACAATATATTTTTAGGTATAAAAAAATGTATTCTTATCATTTTATACAAACACGTGTGCTTCAAAGTTATAGTTTTGTGTTTGCTATAATTCACACTACTAACGTAACTACAGGCTTCATGTTCACACATACAGACACAATAAAAGCCAACAAAAACCAGAAAAAATTAAAAGTTGGCAAAGCTGCCGCCCGCCTTAATTGCTGACATGAATTTATTAGATTGTAAAAACACTGCCGCCACAAACAGGAAACGGAAATCGACAGAAACTACAAATACATGTGTATATTAAGAACAACACTAAAGCATCATTCGCTGTTGTTTGCACACACATATGCACAAACACACATACACTCGCTCATAATATATCTGAAGTGATTTATAAAAAAAAATTGATCTGAAAGCTTGTATTATGTCTGCTTTTTTAATTTAGCCAAGTTTTTCAAATTTTTCATGTGTGTATTTCTTTACCCTTTTTTTTTTTTTGTGGGTTTTTGCTATGATTTGGTAACATTTTTTTAGGTACTTGTTTTTATGTCTGCTGAAAATACCGCAATACTTTCTGGCATTGCTTAAATTAAATCAAAATACAATAAAACTGGAGCAGGTAACATTTCGTGAACTCTTAAGTAGTAGCAAAAACAAACAATAAGAAAAAAAAAAAAAGAATTATGCATGCAAAACACAATCAATTGAGGAAAATCTCAGTGGAGCAATATTTGCATATTCGTTCATATGTATTCTTAAATGTTTTTGTTCCCTGCTATTGTGTCTATACGAATGTTTGTGTACACACTCATATACATAAACATGGCTTTTAATGCAGGCACGTATATGCACATTTTATATAAAAAAATCATTGTAGACAAATATTATTTAAATGCCAGCATTTTTGTTTATTGCATTTCTTGGTATATTTTTCCTATCAAAATTATAACTAATATGTACTAGCATACAATATTAAGGTCAGGTTCTCATCCAGAACCCGAAAAACACGGTGATGTTTCTGATTTTTTTTTCAGAAAAGGAAGTAAATGAACACCTTGAGTACTTTAGCAGTTATTTACGAGTATAAATTCTTAAACTGTAGGAAAATACATTTTTTTGTGAATTAAAGTGTAATGTGAAGTGTCAAACGCCGTCAAACATCATGTTGAAAAAAAAAGGTACCCAAACGGTCTCCATCGCACAGCAAGATCGTATCATTAAATATTAAAAATAAAACAAAAAATTTATAAATAAAATTATATATACTGGAGCTTGTACACATAATATCAGCAAATAGTTGAAAATTACCAAAATGGCGAGCAGCTGAATTTAAATAACGGTTCTTGTACATTATTTGCTCTTTTAAATTTTCAAAAAATAAAAAAACCGGCCAATCTTATTTGAATTTAGGTATAGGTTCCAATAAATTTTATCTACTTTAAAAATATAAAAAAAAAAACATGTCAACCCATAAAGTAGTTCTTGAGATATCGTGAAGACCAATTTAGAAAACGTGATTTCTTCAGAAAACACATTTTAAGATTTGGTTAAATATTTTTCGAGATATTATAAAGCGACATATCGCACTCTTTTTACAAAACAGGCACAACTCAAAATTTACAAACTGTTAATGTTCCCTCTATTCGCACTATTCGTAGTGATTAGTAATCACTGATTACCTCCATCAACTATCAAAATTATTTACTTATCTTCTTAGTTTTTAATTAAAAAAAAGAAATCATTTCGTCTCTTCGTTTTGTATGGAGTCCGTTGAAAACGAAGAAATGTTTTTTGCATCTCCTGAAAAATTTAAAATTTTGATTTGTGTCTCTTTTGTAGATAGTATATAGATAGCGATATGGTGATGTCAGAGGTAAGTATTCCTTAGTATAGTAGGGAATACAGGCGTGCATATCAAAAAGATTGACCCATTTTTTGTGAGATATTTTCAATGAGATACCCATAAATTTCGGGGGATAGATGGGTTCTTTTCTAATACGATATCTTTTTTATGCAATCGTTACCGGCTAAACCGCTTTGGAAACTTATGCTACATAACTATGACAATAAAAATATAAAAATAATAAAAAAAAACAGTTGAGTTGCATGAAATCTCCCCTTAATGAATTTAAACAAAGCATTCTGAGTCATATTTTGCAAATATAAAAAAAAAATAGGCCCATGTTTAACTTAGTATGAGTCATTAGTATTATGGCGGCCGTGGCGCAGTGCGTAGTGTGTGTGCCCCATACGCCAGGTTCAAATCCCGCCTTACAGAGAAAGTTTTTTCAATTAAATTATTTTTCTGTTCGGCCGTCACCTCTCTGCAGACAATGGCAAACCTCAGAGAGTAAAAACTGCCATTAGAAGCTTCTTGAGAACACAGCCGTTCGGAGTCGGCATAAAACTTGTAGGCCCAGTTCTCGATCATTTGTGTTCGAACATTTCACAAACACACACAACACAACTGATCTTATGAATCTCGGTCAAAGTCCTTTCAAGGGCTGAAATTGACATTTCGCTTTTTTTCGTATGAGTAATTTATTTTCAATTGGTTTAAAAAACAAAACTAAAAATTATGTTTTAAAAACAAATTACGTTGTTCGTAAAAAAATCGTTTTTGTAATGGTTAGAGCATTTTTAACACATATCTTAAAATTTGTTATATGTAAGGTAATTTACTTTGTTACTTTTTGTAGACTGCTTGAGTAAAAAGAACAAAGTCTGATTTAAAATTTGTGGCAGCAATTATTATGTAGATTCATAATTCTGGCTGTTACAAATTAAAAAAAAAACTGTTTTAAGGTCTTTTGTCAGTGTAGAAACTTCAAATTTTTATGGATAGACATGCTTACATAAGTATAAAGGTACAAATATTAATTTTTTAATTCCATAAATTTTACAAAATGGCGCCACACTGCAGCTTTAAGAAATACATCTTTTTAAAAAAAGGTCTTGGGGGCTTTATGCAGCATTTGAGTAAATTTGACCTTGCAGCAAAAAAATAAAATCTACAACACTTATATTGCTAGGGAATGACGTAAGGAGTTTTGAAAATATTAACTTTTGAAAACATGACAAGCTTTAAAAAAAAAAATTCGCATTTCGCGGTAAGAATTGACCGAAATTTGTCAACATATTTAAAAATTTTTTGTATTTATAAGTTATTCCCATTTCAAATCCAATTATCAGTTGAAATCAATTGAAATTTTCGATTGAAATTTTATTGAGTTATGTTGAAAACCAATTTGAAAAATACGTATTTTTAGCGCCATTTTGAAAAATTTATTGTATTGAAAAACTATACCTGGAGCAATTCGCTTTAAACCGAGCATATCTGAAGTATAGCATTTTAATTGAATTGTTGGCGGTAAAAGGGTGCGTGTCAATTTTTTTCTTTTCCAATAACTTCGCACCGTAGTCGTCTGCATACATAACATTTAAAAAATAAACAACTAAATTGGTTCAAAATTACGGGCAGCAGAGGGAAAGAGACGCTTTTTGACTTTATAGAAGATTTATATCTCAAGAATTGTAATGATTTATAAAAAGTGGGTGTAGATATGGCGCGAACGCGCCCATTTTTAGTATAGTTGCTGTCAGTAACCATATGAACTAAATTATCAAATCTTAGTCTAATACAACCAAAACCATCTGAAAAATACCATTCTCATTGATTTGTTTAAATACATTAAGGTTTGACCGTGTTTTGCGGTGCGCCGTAGGATATGGTTTTTTCGAGCTCGAGTATGAAGACGGTCTATTCTTTGAGGAAGATCAAACGAATATGGGAGAATGAAATGTTAAATTGACTTGACACTTCATGTAAATGGCTTCACTTCAATGAACGACGGTTAAATTATTTGGATATTGTTCAAATGAAAGATAGGGGTAGGAAGGTAGAAAATACTTTACGACCTATTATCATACCTACTAAATATACAAAAAAATATCATCAAAGTCGGGCGAGCCGTTTCGGAGGAGTGCGACCACAAACACAGTGATACGAGATTTTCATATATTAGATGATTAATATTTGTGCCTTAAGCCACATGTAAACACATGTTGTATTTTGTTTCTAGAATAAACATTTGTATCAATCAAAAAAAAAAGTGTATATAAGTTTAATTTTGAGGCATTCACACTGGTCGTAAGTTCTCATTTTAAAAAATAATGTTTTTTTTTTTAATATATATGAACTTCTAAAAATTAAACAAAAAAATGTTCTTTTTTGAATTTGCTTCAACTCTCTTCATATATCTAAACCATAAAGCGGTAAATTAGACATATAGTAAGAGGAATTAAAAAAAAACAGAGATTTCAAAAACTGAGTTATTTGTATATTAATTTTCTATGAGAGTTTTTAGTTTCCTCTAATTACCAAAAAAGTTTTTGGATTCCATTCATTAAATTGCAACCAAAATCGATAGTTACAAACAATTATACAACGTCTCTTAAATAAAAGTAACTAAGCGGTTAAGTTGGTTTTTAAAAAAATGTAGGCTATCACATAGTTTTAAATTTTTCTACGAATAATTTTTTTTACATATTCAGAAAACTCTTTTTTTGTAGAAATATTTTTTGAAATTTTTACAAAATTTTTTTAATGCATTTTTACTATAAAAAATTTAAAAACTAAAATTTGTGTTGGTTAAAAAAAAAACTAAACTTTACTAAGTAATAATATAAGACTAATAATTAATATTATTTTTAATATTAAATGTTGACTAGATTTAAAAAATATTTGAATCTCGGTGGGAATTAATAAGGATGCTTATAAAAAAAATATTATATTACTACACCGGGAAAAAAGCTTATGTTAAATTGAAAAAAAAAATCTAGTATAATTTATAAGATGGCTTTGGCAGTTTTCAGCCGCCCAAGTACTTTATCAAAACACCTAAGTTTTACATGTTAACTTACCAATTTTTATTTGGGTGATAAATTAACCAAGTATTTGGTAACTTATACATTATATCAAAAAAAAACCAAATTGAATTTCAAATATATAACTTTTTACCGGGTTGTGGTTTTTTTCTTTTTTCCTTTTTTGAAGTCGCCTCTCGTTATGTGATTTGCTGTGCTTGACTGAAATCGGCAACTACACTAATTTTTCTTTCATCAACACCGTTGTTTTTTCTTAGAAATTCATGGCTTCTCGGCTTCTCTCGCTGCTTGCGTATATTATAACAATACTTTTAAATTAAATATCATATATAAACATTTTACCTTCATCGTTGCATTCATGCCTGCATCGAGCCAAACTCCTTCGTTACGCAGAATGATTGACTCAATATTAATTAAAACTGAAGCTATGCTGCAACATAACACAATAATCTATTAAAAGATTTTTGTTTTATGGCTATCAACAGAATACTGTGACATACTGCATCTGTTAATACAGCATCTGTTAACATAGCTGCAGTTATGTCAGCAACCAGTAGCAAGGCTTTTTGGATCAGTGGGTAGAGCAATGGAGTAGCACCAAGAATTCCAAGTTCAATTCCGCACGGCGGGAACAGAAACTTAAACACAGAAACTTAACAGATAATAGCTCAAAACTATGCTTAAACCATCCATGCTAGCTTTTTTAAAATTTGTATTTTTGGATTTTAGGTGAATCAAATATTTTTCTTTTTTTTTTGCTGGGTATCGAAGTATGTGCTTTTAAAGCAATGTATTAAACAATAAATTGCTAAGGTGAAAAAGCATAAGTTTATAATTCCCTTACAGTTCTCTTTACCTAAGCCGACTTAGGTGATTTAACTATTGCTTTTTTTCGGTGTATGAAGAAATAAAAAAAAACAAAATTGCCATCTCAGCCCTTGAAAGGACTTTGACCGAGCTTCTTATGATCAATTGTGTTGTGTGTGATGTGAAATGTTTGCCCACAAATGATCGAGAACTGGACCAACATGTTTTACGCCGACTCCGAACGGCTTATGTTCTCAAGAAGCTTTTCATGGCAGTTTTTACTCTCTGAGGTTTGCCATTGTCTGCAGAGAGGTGACGGCCGAACAGAAAAATTAATTCAATTGAAAAAATGTTCTGTGCCAGATGGAGGATAAGTTTTAGGTAAAGTTATTTTTAAGCATTTCAACCACACTCAGAAAAAAGTTTCTCAGAATATGAGAAAAAAGCTTCATATTTAGAGAATGGGAATGACTTTGCTCCAGAGAATACTTTTCTCTAAATGTGATCATAAAAATTACCTAAAATTGGTGAAAAGCTGCCGTGAAAAAGAGAAATATTTGCTCATCAATAAAGATACCTTCTCTTTAACAGAAGAATATTTCGTTATAACAGGTTCAAGCGTTTTTTGTTTTGTTTTTTTTTTGTTGTGCCAATTTTAACCAAAAACAGAGAAATATTTATTAAATTTTATTTTCTCAGAAAAAAGAACACTTTCATCAAAAGGGAGATTTTTATATATAAAAGGCAAAAATAAAATGCAAACTTTTTCTGATATTCGAACAATACGATAGGTTCTAATTATACCTTCGAAAGAGCAGTACGACAACTTTTTCCACTATGTTATTTTGGTTTGAAAATTAAAAAATAATTATTATTTACAATCCCTGATTTAATGAAGTTACAGCCCTTTTTTTTTTTTTTTTTGTGAAACATTCGTTTGCTTTAACTCAGTTCTACGCGAAGTAAAAGTATTTGTATTGTCATCTGATTCGGTTGTAAACATATTAGTTGATAACATATTAAAAGGTGCAGGTAGAATTTTTTTTTTTGTTCCATTACTTTTAAAGACCCTTTATAAATATTCCAAAAATTCCTTGTGAGAAACGATTTTACAAATGCATTCAAAGAATCAGTGACTATAAACAACATCAACAAAAATCCCTTTGAAGGAAAAATCGTCATAATATGTAGAATATGCAACACTTGCTTTTCACAAGATCATTCACTCGCTCTCACGCTTTCTATTTCTTTTTCCGTACCTAATTCAATACAAGAAAAATATATTGCTTTTAGAGAAGAAGGATTTTTGTTCTTCAGAAAGGATTTGTTGTTATTGAAGAAAATATTTCGCATAGTGAATTGTTTATCAAAAATAGAGGAAAGTTTTCTCTAAAAATGAGAATTTTTTAGTGCGAGAAAAATACTTATCATTATTAGAGACATGAAATATTTTCATTTCCTACAAGTGAAGAAAAAATTTTTCGAATATGTGAAAATGTATTCCAAGTCCCGTTTTACAATGGTCAAGAATTGACGATCAAGTCTTGCATTTGTGGATGAGAGACACGGACATCGACGTGAGAGAGGGTAAATTTAAAAGGGAAAAGCAAAGAATTGACGTCAAAATTTTATTTGAAATAGAGAAATTTCCTGCTATCGAAAATAGAGGAATTTTTTACCACAAAAACATAGGTTTTTTTTCTGAGTGCTATTACAATATACACAGTTTTCCTTTTTAAAGCTTATTATAGTGGAGCTAAGAAAAAAATTTACAAAGTTATAGTTATGTAATAAGATTTATTTATCCTCAAAAAATAGGGTCAAAGTATCCGTTCTTTTTATTCAAGCCGCTTACAGAAAAGAAATGAGAAATATAATTGTGGCTACAAGAAATGAGTCTTGTAACAGGAAAATAAAGAAGAATTTGGAGAGAAATCAACAAATGAAGTTAAGACAGTATTTTAGTCTAGAACTTTGAAAAAATTTGGTTTTTTGCATATTTTCGAAGATAAGACCTTTAGGAATATATCCTCCAAAAGAATTTTTAAAATTTCAATTATTTACGGAGTTATTTTAGTATAACTTTGCTCACATCTTTACACGCATTTCTCTCGGAACTACTTTTTCCAACATGTTTGTTGCTATAAGATTCTAGTCCGGGTCATAGAGGGATATATAAAAAAGGTCCACATCAAATTTCAAGTTTATCGGTCCATTAGAACTTGAGATTCTAATGGACCGATAAACTTGAAATTTGATGTGGACCTTTTTTATATATCCCTCTATGACCCGGACTAGAATATGTAAAAAGTGTGTTTATTAATATTTTTAAAAAATTCCAAACTTTGAGAAAGAGCCTATTAAAATTTTTTATTTTTAAAAACAGTCGCCATTTCAAGAAAAAAGACTTCGTTTTCTTTCCCCAGTCCGGGATATAGCGACATTCTTACTTATTAGGAATCTTTCCTTTTTCAGATGACTACAAGGATTGAAATCGTGTCAAGATGAAGGCACCCTTTTTTTAGCACCATCCATTCTACCAGCATGTAATTTTTTCAATATATAATTTTTTTGTGTATTATTGAAATTTAATAAACATTATAAAAACGGATGCTTGAAATATTTTAAGCTTTCTTTTTTATTAAATTTTTAAAAAACGCCCGAATCAATAGAAAATTCATAGACTCGATGCATAACTTACACTTGAAAGATCCACAAAAGTCAACTTTGCATAGGAAGAGGGTTTTTTTCAGAACCAAAGAAAAAAAAAAAAAAATAGAAGAATATAAAAACATC